>CAVNYN010290879.1:0-80141 GCA_963692815.1 Nyctanthes arbor-tristis | reverse complement strand
GACGACGACAAACATAGCAACGATGGTGGAGATGCATGGTAACATCAAAGTGCATCTATAAAATTGCAATATTGTGTCAACTATTATAATTAATGCAAGTATGCAGCATGATTTTAATTTGACAGAATAAACCGTCATAAATTAAATGCTGAAAATGCATGCAACAAAATCTAATAAGTGAACTAATTACAATACAATCTGGTCCCAAAATAATTGAGGTTATTTTTGTTTTTAACCCAATTTTGAAAATAAATAAATCATTAATTACAATGATTGCAAGGACTTTTAAGCGGAGTTTTTATTTTCGTGTGTGTGTGTTTAGAGCCCAATTTTTTTAAGGAGTCAATATTACAAGAAATTAAGAAACCACTTGCGATTTTACAAATGGTTTGTACCTTATTTTTTTTTTTTTTTTTTTTTTTTGGGGGTGGGGGGGTGGGGGTGTAATTAGAAAATTTGGTAGAATGCTTACTTTCAATATTAATTTCAATTAGCGAAGATCGCGTGGTCTAATGATGTTCTAGTTATTCCCAAATCCTTAATCAATAATTCAATTCCCTTGATTATTTACAATTCCTTTATAATAAAGAGGAAACTTCCACCTCGTGAAATATTAATACAGGGTAAATTTTACATAGGATCCCCAACTTTTGCACTTTGTAACAAATATGTATTCATTCTTTTTTTCAACACCCATCCTTCAAAAAATTCACATGTAAGATCCCCGTTACTTTGACATTCTATCCTACCGATCGATTCATGTGGACTAATGATTATATATATATATATATATATATATATATACACTAGTTGGAGAGCGGATTACGTGCTTCCATCATTAATCATGTGTGTCTTAATTAGCTAGCTAGCAAAATAGGAATGGAACTATTCATTTAAGACTTTGAATACAAATCAAAATGTTGAAGGTGGTGGCACCGTCAAAAACATAATAATAAGTTGGGACTGCAGTTTTCTTCCCTCATGTAAAGTAATCAATCAATCAACCAACTTATTTCAATGTGAATATAATAGTATATATTTTACCCCAAGTATAGATGCATGTTGTCAAATGTGGTGTATAACAATATAATATAATATAATATAATTATTATCATCTCTTTTTCTTCTCTAATCTCCATTCTAATCGGCTGCAACTGTGTGCCACATGCCGGCCAGGAAAGACGGCCAAAGACACTTTTTAATTAAACAGTTCCAATCCAAAGTTCACAGACAGACGGTATAACGCATTAATTGCCAACGTAAAT
Source organism: Nyctanthes arbor-tristis (assembly GCA_963692815.1). Lineage (NCBI taxonomy): Eukaryota > Viridiplantae > Streptophyta > Magnoliopsida > Lamiales > Oleaceae > Nyctanthes > Nyctanthes arbor-tristis. The sequence continues at coordinate 78,876 of CAVNYN010290879.1, read as the reverse complement.
GTAAATTTAACGACTGACATGTATCAATAAGTGCATTTTATTTTATTTGTCCACATAAGTGATAGAGCCCACAATGACCCCAGATGACGAGAGAGTCCTCAGTAGGATGGTTCTATACGTTTACATCGTAGGATTATCTATTGAATCAATAACAAGTAGAATTGTGCGTCATTTGGACTTTCTCTTTCTCTTCTCTCTTTATTAATTAAATACTACACGCATAAATAACACGTTTTGTCTTAATTTTTAATTTTTTTGTATCAATTAACTTATCTAGATGTGAATTTAATAGTTATAAAATACCCCCATCGTCCCATAAAGATAGTCCGGTAGCTAATTTTACGTGTATTAAAGATTTGTAAGTAATGTGGTTAGAACATTTAATTTTATCTTATTTTTCCAATTATGCTCTTGTGTCATTAATTGTCTGAGATATTTTCAATACATAGGTAGCTGAATAACAATAATTATTAGGGATACATATGGAAATGAAATATTAAATACATATTAAATATGATAAGTGGACTATCTTATTGAGATGGACAAAAATAGAATAGTGGACTTATCTTTTTGGAATGGAGGCAATAGTGAATGACGATTAATTAAATAAGTTAGGAAGAGAATGAGTAGTTATAATACCAACCAAACTTCAATGTCAAATTAATATATTATTCATGACAGGCAAAACTAATAGAAATTTTTAATGAAAATTTGACCTTTTGACTCGAAATTCACTGGATAGCATCTACTAATTAGTGAAATAATAAATATATAAATGCAACAAGATAAAAATATTTGCAAGACAAGTGCGATAATTTGCAAATTTAATTTTTTTTTTTTGCATTTCAATTGAGAAGCGTGTTAAAAAAAAAGGAAAATTACTTTTTTTAGTGTTAAAAACCCACTTTTATTTTTTTGCAATCTAAAAACCCACTTTTATTATTATTATGTGATAATGTGAATATATTTATCTTTGAAAAATAATTTTTCTGTTTTCTAGTTAAAAAGAAATAGCATTAAAATTATCTATCAATTTTGCTTAACAAACTAATTTGACATTGAAGGTTGGTCGATCTTATAATTAGTCAAGTTTATTCCCTTCCCAACTTATTTAATTAATCGCTGTTCATTATTTTATACTTATTAGATTCACATTTAGATAATTGATACAAAAAATAAAGACAAAATGGTGTTATTTATTGGTGTAGTATTTAATCACTAAAGAGAAAAAAGTAAAAGAAAGTTCAAATGGCACACAATTCTACTTGTCATTGATTTAATGGATGATCCTTTTTTTGTAGACATATAGGACCGTCCTACCCAAGAGTCTCTCCTAGGCGACCAGCAAGGTGGTGGATTATCTTTGATGATTAACAAACCCTAATCTTTCAAAAGGCAAAAATACATGCATGCTGCCTACCCTACATAACAATGTCAACGGTCAGAAATCTTGGCCAAATCCAAACAAACAAATATTTTTCTATCCATATTCAATTCATCCATATATATATATTCCCCTCTCTCCATATATTTATACACACAACCAACGCCGGCCCCTATAACTCTCTTCATAAACCATTTTCATAAGGTTTTCCTTACTACACATAGATAAGTGTTCATCGATCATGAGTCCTACAAATACTCAAGACGGTGAGACGAGGAGGGCGATCAACGGTCCTCGTCCATTGCCATTGAGAATCAACAAGCATTCTTCAGTGATTCACAAGCTCCAACCTAACCCCACAGCCATTCTTGGCCATGTTCCAGCTCATGATCAGAGCCGGCAGCAAAACTCGAATGCTCAAAAACGACAACCTGTGATCATTTACACTCATTCTCCCAAGATTATCCACGCTCAAGCTCAAGATTTCATGGCTCTGGTGCAAAAGCTAACTGGGCGTTCGCGTTCTGATCACGATGATGAAGCAGAAGGTGAAAGCAAGAAGAACGATATAAAAAGTTCATCGTCTTCGGGAGAAACAATTAGCATGGAAGAAACGGAAAAGTTTGGCAGTGTTATAAAGCAATCATCATCTTCAGCTTCTCCTATGTATAAAGAGAATAATACATATTTGGCTGATGCTCCTCTCTTCACACCAAATTCCGGTGACTTCTTGTTCTCGTCGAGGCATCGGCAACAATCACCAAGCATGGGAAACTCTTTATCCCCTACGTTCTTGGAATTATTGAAAGGTTTTCCTGAATATTGAATCGAACTGATTGGGATTCGGATGTGAAGTAGGAGGATTTCCCTGATTTTTCATTCTTTTTCCCTTTTTTTTTTGTGTTTTTGTTACATAAATTCGTTTGTTACTTTGTTGATAATGCCACTAGATTGATGAATTGGCAACCGCCTAATTATTCTTTTGAAAATCCATGAAACATTGACTTTTCCAAGTTCGACTAGTATTTCCTTGTACTTTTTATTTTTATTTTTTTAATTCGCTAATGTATGTGCATAGGTGATGACGCATATTCAATGGTTTATTACTTCGAATTAAAATAAAAGAATACAATATTATAATGACTTCTTAATTAAATTGGTTATTATAAAGTCAAAAGTTTGGAATAACTATCTATACACTAATATTCAAATAGGCATTAGAGGGCTATTACGTGCGGAGGATAATTGAATTTCATTTGGCCGGTAAAGTGTATATGCCAGAATGAATAATTTCATTAATTACAACACTTCAAATTAATATATAATGTACACTAACTTATTTTACAAGAACCTATTGTGACTAGAGAAGGAAAATATAACTACAATAATAGATGGTTAAATGATACAATGATTTATACCAAAAATACATAAAATCAGTGATCAAGATTTAACACTTCCACATGGTCCGGCAATGCTTGACTTGGTGACTTAACATGCCACTGCAAGACAGAGCCTCTTCAATCTGTTGGGAATTGACTCAAAATCATTAATTGTGAAAGACGAGAGGTTCATGGAATAAATTGTAGCTAATTATCTTTGGGTGCAACAAAAGGAAAGAAATAATAAGGAAAGTTTAATTAGGTTTATGGCGAACTTTTTGGTTATATATACACGTTGATTCTCCAAGCATTAGATACTCCAAAAAATAGAAGATCCTGAGTACCAAGGGTAAAGAAACCAACCAAAAAAAAAAAAAAATTGCAGCGCTGAAAGGTCACGGCAGGAAAAGAAAATTTGGCAGCCATGGTTTATTAGATTAGTTTTGTGAGAGAAAAACTAGAGAAGGATTTGCACTCACAAGGTTGTGCAGAGTGTTTTTAGTACTCTAGTTTCGTATAAGAAGAGAGTGGTAGGATAAACAAAATTTGTGATTGTAAGAAATTTCTTTATTAATAAATAGTCTCTTCCTGTGGTTGTTGGTGGTTTACCTAACCACGCTAAATTTGGTGTTCTCTCTTTTATGCTTGTTTTTGTTTTTGTTTCCATCGCTTGATTACTTAAATTTGAATGGGAAAAAGTCATATTTCCCAACACGAACTTGGACAGAACTTTGAGAAACACAGAAGATGACAATGGCTTTGTAAGAACATCTGCAAGCTGATCTTTGGAGGAAATATATGACACTTGAAATGCTCCAATGGTAACATGATGTCGAATAAAGTGATAATCTATAGCAATATGTTTCATTCTGGATTGAAAATGCGTTAGCAGATATACCATGCTTTGATACTATGTTAAGTCTATAGGCCGAAATGAATAATTTCATTACAACATTTCAAATATATAGTGTACACTAGCTTGTGTTACAATTACCTATTGTGACTAGAGAAGGAATATAATTACAAGAATATATCGTTAACTAATACACTGATTTACATAAAAAATGTGTAATGTCAATAATTAGAATTTATCTTCCACATGGTCTGGCAGTGCTGACTTAACATGGCCTAGCGTAATAAGTTATTTAGTCTCCTATGCCAGAGGCGCCTTCCACCTCAGTCCCGATTTAACATCATATGGTATAACACTATATTATGTCATATTACCATGTCACGTGTATCGAGACATGACACATAGGAAACCATAACTATATGATGTGTCCCGATGCACCAGGATTGATTCACGTGTATGTATATTTGGACTTTTGAGAAAGCATGCCCTTACTGGGAATTTAAATATTTATCTGTGGGAGGTAGAATTACCTTATTGAAAGCAGTTCTCTCTTCCATGCCTATGCATTTGTTCTAAATCCTCCTAAAGCTGTCTTCAAGATTAACAAGCTCTTTAATGCTTTCTAATTAATGCTAACCATTCACATTGGGCTGCTTGAGAAGATATATTTGTTTCCCTCATGAAGAAGGATAAAGTATTTCTACTCTAAGCATAACTTTTGACTGTAAATTATGGTGGCAATTTAGAGTACAGAAATCATTATGGGCTTGCGTTATTAAAGCTCAATATTGTAGCCAGGGACGTTACTCAGTGGTCCAATCTAGCAAAGTGATTCTCCAACTTGGAAAAGATTGCTTCAAATCAGAGCTTTGTTGGAACCTTTTATCAGATGGCATATGGCATCTGTGTATGGGGCATATTGATTTCTGGCATGATCACGGGTTTGGTGAGATACCTTCATATCAGCTCATTCCTGGGGAGAAACCTGCTATATGGGTTAGAGATATTTTGTTATCAATCAAACCTGAAAAACTGAGAAGGTTCTTGAAGTTCTGCCTTGCCCAGTGGTGGAAGAGATCATTAACCTATTTCTTTACAAGAGGATATTTGTATATTTTTCTAGTTGCAATCTAGTAATGGTCAATTTTCTGTTACTTCCTGCGTTGAACTGATAAGGAATATAGTGTCCAGGTTCCTCCTAGAACGTAGTGTAATGGATGGGTCTCAACAGACGATGTTCTAAGAAGGAGATTTAATGTGCCTTTGGCTTCTATTTGTTTGTGTTGTAAAACCCAAAAAGAGTCTATGTATCCTTTGTTCATTAACTGTGCAATTGCTGGAGAAGTGTGGACTTATTTTTTTGAAGGAATAGGAGTTGCTTTTCCAGACTGTAGTTCACCCAATCAGATTCTCATGTATTGGATAGTGAATGCTGGTAGAAATGTGCGGAAACTAAATATAGTTACTCCTCTTCTGATCTTCTGGTATCTATGGAAGGGAAGAAATAGTTTGAAATATACTGGTACTCAAATGCACAGCAAATCTATTATCTTCCAGGTTCTGAAGTTGCATGAGAAGTTGTTTTGACTTGATGGGACTAGGAAGGTAGTAGAGGAGACATGTGTCAATTGGTTTATTGGAATAAACCAGAAAGAAGTTGAGTTAAGCTCAGTACTGATGGGGCATTAAAGAAGGATGGTTTCGCTTATGGTAGAGGTGTTCCCAGGCATGACTCTGGTGGTCGTCTTCTTGGATTTTTAGCTTTTATTGGGCACCAAGTTCAGCAGAAAGCAGTGCTTGAGGACAGCAGACTTTTCAAACCACTTGTTGGTGTTCTTCATCTAGACAGATTGCATATTCCATTTCTTAGATTACATTAGGACAATGGTTTGATTTTATTGATATGGTTCATTATTTGTTTACAGATAATATTTTCAATAGGGGTGGAGCCAGCCATCGATATTCATGTGTGCTGAAAATTTAAATTAATACTAATTTGTTTATCAATTTTTTTTTTTACAATTATTTATATGGTCAAAAAATGCACTTTTCGTCAAAATGGGATGTGCCGGGACAAAGGGTGGCCACCCCTTGCCTATGCATCATTGTAGTGTGGCTAGCTAGCATGCATTACATTGTATATTGTTTGTTTAGCTTTGGAGGTAAGGCACGTATGTCCCGCTCCTTTTTCGTGTATTGGTATCTTGAATATCAATCAAATGCATATGTCGAGTTTGGATTTTTAAGTCAAGATATTTTCTTTAAAAAAAATTAAAAAAAAAAAGAAAGAAACCATGCCCTTGTTCGGATAGCAATATTGATGATCGATAATGCAGGAAAAAGTTTACATATATATATATATATATATATATAGCGTACCTACGAAATAAAAAAACAATTAGCTACGTCCATGTTTTAGTTATTTTTTTTCCTTATATTTACTTCAGCTTATTAATAATTGAATTTTTTTTGGCGAGAATTTTATGTTTATTATGCTAACGCCTCTTTCTTTATTATTATTATTTTTTTTAAGGGAGAAAATACATATTATATCATGTCTTGATTGACTGTACTAATTAGTTAAGCCAAATGAGCATACTATTGAAGCACATGGGGGCGACAGTCACGCTGAAGCAAATGCAATGGTTTGAGCAACTATGTTCTTTTAACGTTGAATATGGATCCAAGATCCACAGCCACAAACTTTCATATACTATCAACCAACTGAAACAACAGGGCATAGTGATGAAATTAATGTAAAGTCCGAACGAAAGGGCCATAGCTAACTAGAGGGAATCGGTTGTCCTGTTCTTTAGCCAACGAAAATCCTTGCATCATGGCACAATTAATATAGGCCCCATAAACTCAAAATATTATAAGAAATATGGCGGTGTAAAATCTTTTTTTTATTTGGTTGGGGGGCGTGGACTAAGCCCCTCATTTACCCTTTTCCCCCTCCCACCCCCATTGAACTTGCTTAACAAACTTATTTAATCCAATTACATAGCGCTACGTGTCCAATTCATATCCTCAAAATTTTCCCTTACATATTAGTTGGAAATAGATTTTTTTCCTCTACCTTTATATTAATCTTGCTCTAAGGGTCATAGTTAGGTATCAACTGCTCATTGATTTTTCCGACTATTATGGTTTAACTTTGGGGCACATGATATCCTCTTTCTGCCCACCTAGGATGTTTCATGTCAATCTCAAAAATTGGATGTGTATGAGACTGGGGTTCCATCTCAAAAATTTAACAAGTCAAGTGAAGTAACTCAATTCTTTATAAATCTATCTATTTTTCCATATATAACGGATGTGAGATTGGGTCCCCCCAAACACTGAAATTCACAAAATTCATGATTGATGCTAGCATTTTCCTTACTGTCAACTTACCCACCACTGAAATCTAGAATCTGAATTTAGAAAGAACAAGAATCAATCAATATATGGAACTATCCAACATCGAGCAAGAAAAATAAGGACGAAATCTTGTGCTACAATTTTCCATCAGTGACCAAATCAATTGGTGATAGCACTCTATTTTCCCCTTCAGCCTTTATCTTTGGAAAAGTCCGCCATGGTTAGTTGTCCATCTGGTTGCCGTATTGCCTTTACTATTTGGCAAGCGAGTAATCTATATACTAATTAAATGAAAGGAGCTGCGGTATAATTTTACTACAGTTTTCCCGCCACTTTTCGTAAAAATAGGGATAATTTGGTACTTTTGTTTTCAAATGTAGTAATCGGTGCGTTAAAAAATTTTCTATATCTATTTTTTAATATTCTAGTTGAGTTATCTTCAAAACTTTTGAGTTATCTCATCTTCATAATTTTATCTTATCTTTATAATTCTATGTTTAAGTTATCTTATCTTCATATTTTTAAATCTTCTTTTCATTTCAATGCGAAAACAACAATCAAGAGCAGATTTATTCAAGGGCTTGAGAATTGACTATGATATCATCATATCACATGTGTCTTGACGCACACAAATAAAGTTAATATAATTGATTTTTTTTATGAATTGAATATTTATATCATACAACAAAAATTAAAATAAAATATAACTATACTTGCAAAATATATATATATATATATATATAAACATAACTATTAATAATTAAAAATTTTAAAAAATAAAATTAAAAAGAAAATAACTACTCCTCTGTATAGTCTTCTTCTTATACGATATTAAGTTCTTAATTTTTTTAGCATATGTGAGAATCTAATTTCTCAAATCTTTATAATAAGTTAAATTATTTTGAATTATTCTTCCCGTGCATCGCACGGGTGAAAAACTAGTGTTACTTAAATTGGGGAGCAGTCTGTATTCTCCAGTTTAAATGGCAATTTCTTATTAAATATTGATTAGGGATGTTATAAGGGAATAACTCTATGTATTTAAAATCATCAACAATCTTCCGATGTAAAAATATCAACTAAACTGAAAATCAGTCGTCAATCTTAATTAATAGGGTATTACTCTTCGCAAATACTAGAGGGGAGAAAAGTGCTCTATTTGGTAGTTAGCAACGAGGGCATTTAGGTCAACCCGCATAAATTAGTTGTTTTTTATTTTTTTGGGTGGGTGTGGGGGTTGCAAGTCAGTATTTGGACAAGGAAAAATCACCTTGTACAAAGAAGTGAATATACAAATGATTTGACATAAACATGAGAGTTGAGTTTTAAGTGATATGTGAGAAAAGAAATTCCTGTCACGTGTGCGTGTAAAAAAGTTTTTTAAAAGTACTTTTTTGTTCGTGCAGTATAATTGTTTTGACAAATGCAAAAGTCGGTGGCAATTTAAAAAATCATAAGTTACTTTGTGCTGTTTTGATAATTATTATGTCTATTTACAATCTCCTAATTCACTTCAGTTTAGTCCCTCATTGTTTATTTAAAATGATTTTCTTTTTCTTTTCTAATTAAAATTGATAATAACCCTACTTCTAAAACAAATTCAGTGAAGTTATAATTATTTTTACAATTTAATTTCAATCCATTATATCCATAGGCAATAATAATTGTTTTTGTTTATCTTTTATTTTATTCACTATTAATTAATACTGCTAATCACATGGCAAAGGTCTTCACAGAGTTTGAACCACATACTCCCCGCGTGCTTTCCTCCCTATTTGTAATTTAAAAAAAATACTAAACTCACATTATTTGTTATTCAATTGAAATTTTCACTTGTAAAGCATGTATATATAAGGCTAGTCTATAGAAAAAGTTATCCATTCCTTGCCTTTCTCAATTGCTAGTTTGTCACCATGACGCAAGTAGTATCAGGAATCGCATTTTTCTATATGAAATTATTTTATATGGTAAAGTTTGTGCCACATCAATTTTCCATCACCCACTTGTGCTATAAATCCGTTAGACCGACCCATACACCTAAGAAAAGTCAGTACTCAGAGAATACTTTATGACAATATATTCATCCTTTATTTCTTGTTTACTGGGATGATTTTGAATTTTTGAGAATTGATTTTGTGAAAAGTAATTTTTTTTATAAAAAAAATTAGGTTGAAAAGTAAGAACAAATGTACATATAAAATCTATATATACATTGGCGGAGACAATGGGAGGCCTTTTTAGGCCCTGACTCAAGCCTGTCTCGGCCCAAGCTCTAGAAAAAAATTTTTTTTAAGGGCCGGCCTAGGGGTTTTTCAAATTGGGCTCGGAGGACTTAATGGGTTGGGGTTTCGGGTTTTTAAGTTTCGGCCAAAAAAAAAATAACAATAGAAAGGGTCAGCCCAATTAAACTAATAGAACGAAAGAACGGGAAGGTTGAAGCAGAATGCAGAACAGCAGAAGCTCAAGCTCTCGTATGCTGCTCGTGTACTCCATTCACCATTGTTCGTTCGAGTTTCGACCTAGGCGGCTAGCGACCAGTCTAGACGGCCTAGGCGAGCGTGGGGGGAGAGGTTGTGCAATGGGTTCATCTAGATTTTAGCTTCAATCAGTTTTATTCTAGCCCTAATTCCTAAATTGATTTTGTCCTAAATTATGCTTGAATACAAGGGGGAATTGTTTTTATTTTCAAGGCAAATTTTGATTTTGGCCTAGCCCTTAAGTTTTGTGTTTCTATAATTCTATCATTCTATAAGACATTGTGACTATTGTTATTCTATATTTCTATAAGACATTGACAGTATGCTTATTAGTTCAAAATTGACTCTACATTTAAGAAAGTGTCTCTACTTGTACTACATGTTGGAACTTGGAAGACAGAAACTTTAGGCTTAGGCAATGGATGATGTGTTTCTTTAATTAATTTAAGTAATTGATATTGTCACCAAAGGTGCTTCTATCTTGCTGGAAATGTTGAAATTCAAAACTCATATAACTTATAGATAATGTGGAATATGGATTATACTTTGTAGAAGGAAATTATGAGCTTTCGGTACAAAAAAGAAATTTTGCAAAATGGATGATGTGTTTTTCGCTGATGATTTGAAAATTTTTATTTAAAGAGAGATTGTTAGCAAGATAGATATTGATTCTCTTATAAATGAATTTGCTAAAGCAAACAATAATCGTGTTCAACTTACGTTTTAGCCTAATATACTGGGTTCTTAGTTGTTGAACGCTATTTGTAATGCATTTGAGTTTTTTTTAATGTTTTCAAAAATTAATACTTTATATATGACTTTTTTTAATTTTTCATTCTGGCTCCCCCTTCTCTTCTTTGCTAGCTCTGCCATTGTGTGTGTGTGTGTGTGTAAATATTAAAGGACCTTTTGTGATAGGAAGATGGAAATATAATTGTTAATTGATGACTAAACTAAAAAATTGTTTTCACACGACTTTGTATTCCATGGTAGGTACCGTTTAAGTCTTAATATTGTCTCTTGTGTTTCAATGTATGTCAATTTTGTGGAAATATGGTTCAAGATAAGACCTTTTTGGTAATGCACGAGATAGACTAAGTTCATAGAGAGAGAGAGAGAGAGAGAGAGAGAGAGAGAGAGAAATTGAATCTAAAACTGCCCTTGTCATTTATTCATTTTAATGTTGGGCAATGCTTAAGAACATAGATGTATGTGAAATTGCTATTCATCTAAAGAATTGAGTATCTAACATTTTATCTTGGATGGAGATTTGTGTTTAATTTACATATTTACTTTGTTCAATTGTATAATTTCATGATTTTATATTATTCTACTTCATTGTATTTTACTTTGTCAGCATAACATGTCTGTAAAACGCACGAGTGTGAAGCATGATATGTTCATAAATACACGGGTGTGAAACTAATATAGAATTATGATTTCGGGTTTTATTTTCTTTAAAGAAAATGAAAAATAAAAATTAATAAAAAAACTATTGGTTCAACGAGATGACGATAACCGAGAAACAATTCGTCGAAAATGTGCGGAGTCTCAGCGAAATCATCTTGTATATCATGTAACATTTCATCAATCCGGTCATTCTGTACATCATCATTTTCTGTAACTACATTAACCCCATCGTTATTGTTTACCGTGTTCTCGTCTTGAACACCCTCATTGTCACCAATGTTCGTCTTAGTAAGTAAATCCTCACCATACCAAAACTACCGCGTATAACCTTCATCAAAATCACGCCTAATCAAATGGTGCTTTACTTTCCGTTTCCTTTTTCTATGATCCTCGACAAATTTTATAAATTCTTCAACCTCTTTCAAATATTATATTGTGGTACGTCTCCTATACATCCAACTCTAATCCATATATATCTCATGACCTATTAATTAAAGGGTCAAGATAGAGTTACTCATTCTTAACGGATAAAATTTTCTTAATTTTTAAAAAATTGACCAATAGTATTTATTAATTACTTTTTCATCCTTCACACTTAATCAATTTAATTTTCAATACTTTATTATAAAAATTTAACTCATAATCAATACTCGTTAATTACATATATTAATTTGGATGACAAATTTAAGAGAAAAATATTTACATTATTCGATTTTATTTATTTTACTTGTGCATCAGTACTTCGCGACCCATTTGTAATATCTGATCAAAGAGCTATTACACTAATATTTGTCATATCGCAATCTTTTTATACTCCTCTATTGACATCATAAATTTAATCAAATTATTTTTAGATTTTTTGATTTTTTGAACTTTACTTAAATTTCAACAATTATTAATTATTTAATTATCTATTCTCATTACAATTTTATTTCAAACCAGTAATATTAATCTATATGTAAAATGCTGCCACTGTGTGAAAAACTTTCAATAAAATATGTGTGAGACATTTAATCGAACATATAGAGTATAATTAACATTTCTAACTTATTGAACAAACAAATTCTATTTCCTTCAATCTCAAATTTCATAAATATCTACCTAAATTATATATATCAATAACAATGTATAATTTCTAACAAACAAGCCCAACAAATTATATATTCCTCCTAATAAAACCACAAAAGACATCTTTACCAGTTTTAACAAAATCCCTAAACATCATATATAATTTCTAAATCCAAAATCAAATCTCTCTCACAAAATAAAACAAAGAAATGGATAAAAATTACTTTATATTTTCAAGATGTGGAAATGCCCGTCCCCGTTGTCATCGCAGTCGCTACAGCCGCGGCTGGCCCCTTCATGAAAATGCCAACAATTAATTTCTATGCTAAGAAATAAACAAAAAAACAAAAATAATCAAGAAGAAGGTAATGTCACGAAATAACCAAAAAATCAAGCCTCAACGTCTCGCCAACCACTGCCGCTGCCCGCCGTAGCTCGCCGCTGTTAGAGATATAGGGTAGTAGAGGGTCGAAGTGTACTCCAAGTCCAAAATCGATGCCACATAGACGCTACAATGTGATTTAAGAAGTGAAATGTGGTTGAGAGTAGTCGAGATTCGGATTTGGGCAGAAAAGATGAATCTGACGCTGTTGTGAAATCGATATTATGCAAAAGAGGAAGTCTATATTTCAGCATAATAGAGGGATCAATGCCTACTAGTTAAAATTTTAAATAGGCGTCAGCTGCTCTAAGGGACAGACACCTTTAATAGATAAATGGGCGTCAGTTGCGCGTTAGAAACCGAGGCCCATTTTTTAGGTGTATTATAGGCGTCGGTCATTAGTAAAGAACTGACGCCTATAGTTTAACATTATTTACAAAATTACCACCGCGTAACGTGTCGTTTGTGCGAGAGACCGACACGTATTTGTTGTTTTTTCTCAATTCTATAGTAGTGAAAAGATAGACTAAGTCCACAGAGAGAGAGAGAGAGAGAGAGAGAGAGAGAGAGAGAACAATTGAATCTAACATTTTATCTCGGTGGAGATTTGTGCTTAATTTACGTATTTACTTTGTTCGATTGTATAATTTTATGATTTTATGTTCTTCTACTCTATTGTATTTTACTTTGTGGGCATAATATGTCCATAAAATGCACGGGTGTGAAGCATAATATGTCCATAAATACACGGGTATGAAACTAATATAGAATTATGATATCGAGTTTTATTATCTTTAAAGAAAATAAAAAATAAGAATTAATAAAAAAATTATTAGTTCAACGAGATGACGATAGACTAATAACAAGAATTTAAAATTATGGCATCAAAAGAATTGATTGCATTCTACTTGCAAATGTAGGACGCACATTAATTCCATACATGTTGTGTTTTTTTAGTTTCTTTATGACTTTGAACCTGACAAATACAATTATCTTATATTTTATGTATGAAATTCCTTTAGAGTTCTACCCGTGCAACACACGGGTGGAAATCCAGTTATTTTAATATGTGACTTGAAATGAGTTTCAATGAGAAATGAGAATTAAGTTGATAAAACCAATTCGATTCGGGGATAAATTCAAACTGCTTACGTCACCCACCTTTCATTGCTGATGGGAATGTTCAACTTCAAACGAATACCACATATATTTCACTACAAGAAAATGTGTCATTAGCGACAAAATTTTAGTAACAGGACTAATTCCGTTACTATTAGTAACAAAATAGTAACGGAACACGTATAACCACAGAATTAGTAATGAAATTGTTTTGTTGCTACTTTTCGTTACCAATCCGTTATTGAATAGTAACGAAAAAATTTGTTACTATTAACAATATAATAGTAACGTATTAGTAACAGAATGCGTATAGTCACGGAATTAAGAACAAAATCATTTTTGTTGCTAGCTTTTCGTTTCTAATTTCATTACCGAATAGTAACTAACGGAAACAATTTGTTACTATCAGCAACAGATTACCAATAACTTAATAATGAATATTCTTTTTCATATTTTTTTAAATGTATATTTAAAGTTACCAACGGAATCAGCAATGAAACTAGGTCGGCTGGTAATAGTCCGTTTCTAATCGGCTGCTATTTGAAACGATCATTGACCATTGCTATTCGTAATGGACCTTTCTGTTACTAATTTCTTGAGGAAAAAAAACTTCATAATTGTTTCACTTAAAATTTTCAAAAATTTTTTGAAACTTTTGTTAAAAATTTTTCCTTCCAAAGTAGCATGTACAGGTGGACACCACATTGATTTGAAATCGAGAAGTTTTTGAAGGGACTATACAATTGTCTTTATATAAATCTATGTACTAAAATATATGACATATATGAAATAACACATAACAAAAGTTTAATTAATAAAAAAACCCCAATTTTTGAAATAGAAAATTCGATATTTTTAAATTGGCAAAAATACTAAAACATACTTTATATAAATTTTGGGGCAACATATTAATAAAAATATATAATAGTCTGATGGTTGGGACTTTACTCCCCAACTACCAAGACTCGAGTTCAAATCCTCACAGATTGACCATTAGCCACAGAGTGACTTGTTTAGCAACAGAACTTTCCATTGCCAATCGTGCATTTTCTTGTAGTGATTAATTTGTCTGCTACAAAGTGTTTTCTCTAAGACGCATTGCCTAATTTTGATTGGATTAAATGGTCAAGCTAAGTCAACCTCACAACAACAAAAAATTAAGAAAAAATAAAAGGAAAGGGTAAAAAAGCCAATCCAGTGCGTATATATGAAAACTAAATACTTGGTTCTAAAGAGTTCTAATAATAAACGAGTTGACAAGTTACGTATGATCCAGTGCCTTCTGCATATAATTAAGTTGAAACTAATCACTTCTCACTGGGCAGCTTGCTTATAAATATAAAACTTGAATGTTTCATCGTCAATCTGATCCGTAAGACATGAAGACACTAGAAAACAGGCTTCTTGAAGCAGCAGCTCAAGGGGATGTTAATTGTTTGAGAACGCTGCTTTAACAAGACCCTATACTTCTCGATAGAGTAATAGTTAATAATTTCTCCGATACTCCTATGCATATAGCGGCGATACTGGGGCGCACAGGTTTCGTTGAGGAAATCTTAAGACAGAGGCCTGAACTTGCTCGAGAGCTGAACCAGCACCGATCATCACCTCTTCACTTGGCATCTGGGAAAGGTTATATTGAGGTAGTTAGGGCATTGCTTTCTGCTGATAATCGAATGTGTGTAGCTCGTGACAAAAATGGGTTCACGCCTCTCCACCGGGCAATAATCAAAGGCCGGATTGATGTCATTCAAGAGTTGATTAATCAAGCAGAAGCCAGTGCAACCAGGGTGACAACTCTGGATCATGGATACACCGTTTTGCATTTGTGTGTCAAGTATTATCAGCTTGAGGCCTTAAAGCTCCTACCACAAAACATAAGTGATCAAGATTTGATAAATTCTATAGATAATGATGGAAACACTGTCCTACACTTGGCTGTCTCTGGGAAGCAAGTTGAGGTAAGACTATTAATTTCTAGACACCGACACGATATGCTGCTATATTATTAACTAGTATAGATTTACTACTATGTGGAAGCTATATATTATTAATCATGTAGTTATCCAGGCTGTGGAGTCTCCGCTGGAGATTTCTGGAATACAAGCAAATGTTAAGAATGTTGGAGGGTTGACTCCCATGAACATTTTGATTCAAAGTCGAAAAGATGTGAGAGATGAAAAACTTGAAGAATATCTTAGACGTGCAGGAGCTCCTGGATCAACTGAAAAGAATTCATCAATCCAGCGGGCAAGTCAGGGCCCGTCCCGAAACATACAAAGAGGAAATAGTTGGCAAAGGATGTTTAGACAACGGAAAGATTGGTTTGATAAAAAACGAAGCTCGTTAATGGTGGTAGCTTCATTGATTGCAACTATTTTGTTTCAACTTGAAGTCAACCCTCCAGGTGGACTGTGGCAGGAAAATTATAATGTTAAGTACCATCCTCATTATGCAGGATCCTTTATCTATGCTCATTGTGCCACGGTTGGATACGGACGGTTCATGATTGTTAATACAACAGGATTCATTTGCCTGAAGGCTCTGTTTATCTGCTTGTGTTAAATAATTTATTTATCTGCTTGTGTCTCTGTTTGTCATGATTTGTAATTACAAGAGTGGAGGGGTAATTTTCCGCCATAGGAAAATTGGCATAAATAAATAAAGTAATAGTATCCTATATGTGTATATTCTCACATTTTTTAATAGTTCTATTTAGTCTAATAAGTTGATAAAAATAGTGACTAAAGAGGTGTTAATTTACTTTATTATCTCTGTTTTATTTTCTCTCTCCTGTGCTAGTATACAGAATTTAAATCCCTTTGTAAATATTTCTGTCTTGTTATTTCTCCAAATAACATGATTCCACTTTTTTTCTTGCTCATTACTTTAAAACAGTAATCATATCTCTTTCCAAAAAAAGGGTAGAAATTTTACTCATCACGCAACAATTATTATAATTACAATAGGAGTAATGCTAATATCTTCCCCCAACACTGAATCACATGCAGCCATGTGGCAATTCCCACTTCGTAAGGGGGGAGGTAAGCTCTTTTTAGAAAATTTCTAAAATTTAGGGTTCTTTAGGAATCTACCGCACAATGGCAGCCCAATTTGAGAAATACAGTGAAAAGGAACTGAAGGAGCTTTGGATGTAATTGATGACTATAGATATTAGTGATATCTGAAACAATACTCCTTGAAGAAGTGTATAAATATTTATATCATGTTAATATTGGATTTATGACTTTACATATCATAAAGTTATACTAATAGCCAATATTACCTAATTTTAGTTAGTTGCATGTGACATATCGGTAAGAATTATTTGTCATGAGCCCTTAATATTTTAGTTCATCTAATCTCAAGTGGCTTGGGTAAGACAACAAAAGAAGAAAACACATCTAAAGATTGTGCAAAAACACTTAGTTTCCTTCATTTTTATGTCTAATTCAAAGTTGATCGAGTACTTTACAACTTCTTGTCAAATGTAAAAATTCTAAACATCTCTTGCATACCATATTCATCTATAATCTTTGTCAAAACTAGGTAAATGTTATCCCCATTATTAGGATATTCTACTACTTTAAATGCAATAGTCTTTTTAATGCATAGTCCAGATCTTATCAATGTAATGGGTAATAACTACAATATAACCTTTTTTGTTACAACCAGTCCATAAATCAGACAAATAATATGACACTACTAAAATTTCTAAAGGCTTTTAGGGCATTTTGATTTTTTTCCTAGCACATAAATTTATCGCATCTTCACGAAGTGTACTTCTAGAATAGGTTTTATATATGTGTTGGAGATATTGTTAGTGAAGTGTAGAGAGTCTACCATACAAAGTGACATTTTTTCTACAACTACATATAAAGCTAGTCCCTCTCAAAATTTTTCTTGAGAATAGACCCAATTGGAAAGAACTTAACTAGAGCCATCAAATACAATTTGGCTTTGTCTTGAGTCCATGCCTCCAACCGGCCTCCTTTTGTACGTTTTTCGGATGTGTCTAAATGATTGATCCCGGTTTCCAACTAAGCTTTTTATTACAATATTTGCAACATAATTTCTAAACATCTACTTCATATTGAGTTCCAACTTTTTTCATGTAAAGAGTTGTTATGCATTAGATGACTCTTTTCTTATTTGTTTGCCTTTTTTTGGTTCTTCTTCATGAGTTATAGATGTAAACGAACTGAGCCGAGTAGGCTCATGAGCCTAAAATCTCGACTCTCGACTCGAGCTTTTTTGTCTCAAGCCAAAAAAAGCCCGAGCCACCCAAAAAAGATTAAGCTCGTCACAAGTCTTTTTCGAGTCGAGCCAAGTTTATCTTGATTAGTTAACTTTTTGTAAAGAAAATATTAAAAATCTTGAAAAATATTAAAAAATATAATATAAAAAGTCATTTTTCCTCAAAATTTTATTTAGGCCCATAATTACAAGCCGGCCGGCTCGTTATGCATCCCTACCGTGAGTAGCATCCAAGAATATTGTAGGATTTTCAAAAGTATTATGAGCAAATGGAGTGCTTAATTAAATACTCAAAAGTTCATTAATTTGGTTGATAAACTCTATTTGTAACACTTACAATTCAATTATGTATAGAAAAAAGATTAATAATATGAAACTAAAAAAAAGAATTTAGATTATAATACTGACAAATTGACAAAGTGTTCTCGTGATTAGAATAGAGAAGCAAATAAGATATTATTGAATTGAGTTAAGTGTAAAATGTTACTGTAAAATATTTGAATTTATAGACAAAAAAAAAACCATTTCTTGAATTTATAGATCGAAAAATACCCGAGTTTAAACTCAAGTCGAGCCACCATTTTTTGAGCGAGTCGAGTTGAACGTTGGCTCATGATCAAAAAAGCCTGAGCCATGCTTGGGATGAAATCTAGGCGAGCACGTTGACATGCATACGTGTATGGAATTGATTTCCATTTCCAAATGGAATTGACATGGAATTGACACGCCTACCTATATGGAATTGATATCGCCTATTCTCATGCAAAATCATTTCCAACAACCTATCTACCTTTTAAATAAATTTTACACGTAAATTTAATTTGTAATTTTTCATTATTTTTCAACCAAGTGAATTATCTATAATCAGCAAGTCCATCAAGATACCAAGTATTGTCATACTTTTGCTTACAATAAGAGTAAGATTAATGTTAGGGGAAAAAGTCAAAAGGAAAAAAGCTAAAGAGAAAAAATTATAGGGAAAAAATCTATTTCTAAATAATGTGTAGGTGAAAAACATAGGGCAACATATTAAAAGATTTAGTTTATTTTTTAAAAAATTTTTTAATATTATTTTGTCATTATTTTTTTCCATAAAATTTATATTCAATTTTTTACATAATATTAAATTTTTTTTAATTTATTATACATTATTTTAAAGAATGAAGTGAGGGAAAAAGGTAAAATATGGGCTAAATTTAGGCCCTCTTTTATTCCCCTCCCCCCCCCCCCCCAGCAAATGGCTTTTTCCCCCCTTTTCCATATATAATTTGATTTTATATTTTATTGGAGGTAAAAACTCAAATTTAAGTTACTCAAACACTAATCATGCTATAAAGGAGTGTTTGCAATATGCAGGAAGCAAGTACTTAATCAGTGTCATTCTCCCGTCACGGGGTCTGCCGTCAGACTCTGATGGAGATCATATGACGTTGGCAAGTCTCGCGGACTAGCTGGTTCTAATCATCCTGTAAGCCTTGTATTATTGTACTTGTATGAGCAGTGAAAGGCAATTTCAGGCATTATATAATTGTTAAAAAGAGACCATATTTATGAGAAGAAAAATGCAGTCTTTTTGTTTTTTTCTTTGAAAACAGACCACATCTTGAGAGACAATTTGCTTATAAATATGACAAGCAAAACTTGAACGTTTCATCATTCATGCATTTAGGTCTTTAGATAAGAGATGGAGATAGTAGAAAACAGGCTTCTTGAAGCAGCAGCTCAAGGGGACGTTAATTATTTGAGGACGCTGCTTCAACAAGACCCTGTACTTCTCGATAGAGTAATAGTTAATAATTTCTCCGACACCCCTATGCACATAGCGGCGATACTGGGGCATGCAAACTTCGTGAGGGAAATCTTGACAACCAGCCCTGAATTTTCTCGAGAGCTGAACCAGCACCGATCATCACCTCTTCACTTGGCATCTGGCAAAGGTTATGTTGAGGTAGTTAGGGCATTGTTATCAGCTGATACTCAAATGTGTGTAGCTCGTGACAAAAATGGGTTCACGCCTCTCCACCTGGCAATAATCAAAGGTCGGATTGATGTTATTCAAGAGTTGATTAATAAAGCAGAAGCCAGTGCGACTGGGGTGACAACTCTGGATCATGGACACACCGTTTTGCATTTGTGTGTCAAGTATTATCAGCTTGAGGCGTTAAAGCTCCTACTACGAACCATAAGTGATATTCAAGACTTGATAAATTCTACAGATAATGATGGAAACACTAGCTTACACTTGGCTGTCTGTGAGAAGCAAGTCGAGGTAAAACTATTAATTTCTGTTAACTACATATTTTGATAGCGACTTATAGTTATCGATCATGTACTTATGCAGGCTGTGGAGTCTCTACTGGAGATTCCTGGAATACAAGTTAATGTTGAGAATGTTGGAGGGTTGACTCCCATGGACATTTTGATTCGAAGTCGAAAAGATGTGAGAGATGAAAAAATTGAAAAATATCTTAGACGTGCAGGAGCTGCTCCTGGATCAACTGAAAACAATTCATCAATCCATATCAGTGGAACGCGGGCAGGTCAGGGCCCGACCCCAAACAAAAAAAGAGGAAATATTTGGCAAAGAATGTTTAAACATCGGAAACGTCGGAAAGATAGGTTCGATGAAAAACGAAGCTCGTTAATGGTGGTGGCTATATTGATTGCAACTATTTTGTTTCAAGTTGTAGTCACCCCTCCAGGTGGAGTGTGGCAGGCAAATGGTAAAGATAGTTATGGTGGTCCTTACGCTGCAGGATCCTCTATCTATGCTCATGAGAAGCCGGATGGATACGAAAGATTCTTGATTTTTAATACAACAGGATTCATTGCATCTCTTAGCATCATACTGTTGCTAATGAGTGGTTTACGGGTGAGTAGAATTTTCATGTGGATTTTGATGGTTATTACTTGGATTGCGATTACGTCTGTTGCACTTGTTTATTTTTTTTCGATAGGAGCAGTAACAACAGAGGAAATTTTAAAGAAGCCATCGTTTCTTTATGTGCTTGGAGGTGTGGTTTTTGTGTGGATTTGCCTGATGGCTCTTTTGCTTATTGCTCACACAATTCGGTTGATAATAAAGCTTGTAAGTAAACTGATAAGATGTTGCAGTGCGAGAACGAGGACTTCGGCGTCTACGACAGCACCTCATGCAACTGCTTAAAAGGTTATTAGCTATGTGTAGTAATTATGGGGAGGACGGTACAAGGTGGGTTTAATTTGGCTATTTAAATTTTCAGTGGGGACCGCACGTAATTTGGGTGGAGATGTGTAGGATTTGTGGGAGTTGGGACCCTTTTTCTGCTTAGGCAGCGTACCAAGTAATGCTTTTGGCTTTTGTAATATAGCTCTTTGTTTTTTTCTACAGAAAATGGGGTCTTTTTGTTTGTTCTCGTCCTTTTTTTGTACCCTTCCTTTTCAATTTCGAGTAATAAAGACGTGCATTGAACATCTTATAATACAAGTCTTATGTAAAAAGTTAACTATATGTACATGTATTTGAAGTAAATTGATCATATGTTTTTCTAAACTTTATTGTTATATAAGTGATTAAAATGTATATAAAAGAATGATATTAAGTAAATGAAGTGCGGTAAGATTAATGTATTGTTTGTTTAGAGGTAAGGTTCATCACGTCTCCTTCTGCTTTTGTTCAGATTTTTGGATATTTCTAAAACTATAATTTGGGCTTAGATTTTCAACCGAGCTAATTTCCCAAAAGAAAAAAAAATAAGTAAACGAAGGGCGACTTCCACCATGTAAGTAAATTGCTGAATCTAGTGTTAAATGAATCATGATAATTAAATCATGTACGTCCAAGAAGAATATATGCGTATACATTTTCAACATTACATATTGAATTTTAAATTCTTGAGACACTTGTCAAATTCTCTCATTGACACCTCACTCTCAAAACACATTAAATAACAACTTTTGAAAATTTAACCAATCAAGTTAAGTCATATGTCTTTAAAATTTAAAATGTGTTATACACCATTTAGTTTATAATCAATGCCAAACGGACCCTAAATTGTAACATTTGTAGCGTATAAAATGCATTTGCAAGATTATATAATTTTGAAGTCATAACTCATAACCATATAGACGATTTACTAATTAAAGTTAAAATCATTTTTAACAGAATATGAAATTCATAGATTGTGTGACATTGCCACTCACCCCTTTTATTTAAGTCGCTACCTTGGAAGAATGACATCCCTGCTTTTCTTTATACTTTTATTCCATGTAATAGATTGAAATGTGATGACCAAATTAAATATAAATATAAGATTAAAGGTTAAAGTGAAAACAAAAAATTAAAAAAAAAAATTGAAAGTTAAAGTCGGTTGGCGACCGACTTCACCATTTGTTGGACATTTATATATATTATATTTAAAAAAAAAAGGGCAAAAGAGAAAAGCAAAAGAAGCCTCAAGCAGTGGCAGCCGAATCTGACGACAACGAAGGGAGAAAAAATGAGAAAAATTGGAAGAAGCTTTGCAAGAGCAAGAAGAAGGGTATAAGGATCAAATAAGTAAGTATTATTGGTCCTTAAACCTTAGATTTATATAAGTGTAGGATTGTAAATTTTGTTGGAGTTTATGAAATTTTTATAAATATGCAATAATGGGTTGTAATTTTGCTTGCTACATGTTTTAACGATATGAAATCATTAATTGGTTTTGACATTTGAGGTTAAAGATGTTAGTATATAAGAAATTATAGTTGACTAGTATAAAGATGAAATTTTATACGGAGAAAATAAAGTTGAAAATTTTGATATAAGTTGGTGTTTTGATTTTATAGAATGATATTAAATGAAAATTTAGTGAACTTGGGAAGGCGTGGACAACTTCATGTTTAATAGAAATTGTGGAAATTTTGTTTAAAAGCCAAGAATTAGTGTTTAAAATTGAAGAGTTAGTGGTGTTATATTTGGTAAGAATTTAAGATTTTAATATTTGATTTATTGTAGTTTCTAAGCTGAAGTAAAGTTGCTAGAATGACTATATGAAGTGGAGAAATATATATTTATTTGAAAAATGAAGAATTATTGAAAACTTAAAAGAATATAGGACTTGTAACCAAAGAGCAATTAATTAAGTGTATGTGGCCCTCTTTATCTTTACTTTATGATAGAAGATTTGACTATTAAAGTGACTGTTAGAGATTAGTTTAACTATATAAAGATAAGAATAAGTTAGCATGATTAGTGACTTTAAAGAAGGGGGACTTATTCTTATCTGATTCAATATCTAATTTTAAGTAAAAAGGAGAATTTATTGAGCTATTATATAGTGTTGAGTATAAATGCTAAGAGAACGTCTTGTACATTATTTAGAATTATGATATAAATGGCAATAATTATTGTTAAAATATAATGTATTAAGTGTTATTGATATTTTAAAGATGTGATCATATGATAATTGTGAGAATAATTGACATCGAGAGCAATTACAGTATGGGGCAACTTTATTTAGTTAAAGAAAATATGGAATTGGTATGAATTTAAAGGAAAGAAATGAGATACGATTTAAAGAGTAAATATGTGCTAAAATAGGGGATTAATGCACTATATGGTGAACAATTAAGTAAGTTAGGGCGTGGGCCGTCAAATAAGTGAAATAGAAAAAAATGGAAAATGAATGAAGGGAATGATTTTAAAGTTATAAAAATAGAATTTTTGTACAACAAGATATTAGGAGGAAAGAGAAGTAAAAGAATTAAATTGTGTGATTGTGAAATAGGAGAAGTTCATTAGAAATGTATTAAATGTTAAGTAGAATTTTTATATAATGTTGGAGGAAATGATAAAGATCAAAAGGAAATGAAATATGAAAGGATGATACTTAGTTGGTGAGTGGAGATTTTCCTCTTCCTTTCTTTCTAAATGAAAATATATTATGCTTTGATTCCACATAAGTTGCAATATGTTGTGATGATCATGTATTTTTATGAAAATTCACGAAAGTTGATATTTCCTTAGAAAAATTTATATGAATGTTTATATGAAATGACGATATATGATTTTTAGAGAAATGTTGATCTGAGACATGATTTGTGAAGTATGAAAACCCCCAAATTTGTATCCAATATTATGAATATGCTGCCTATAGGTGAAGGGGCCTATGGCTCAGGCTGTTAATACGATACGCCGCTGAGGCGAAGGGGCCTAATGTGCTAGCTATAGCTCAAATTGATTGTTGTACTGCCTAGGACGAAAGGGTCATAAGGTACCTATGGCCAAAGCTCGTGCCTACGCGCGTATGATGTAAAATGAATATAGTCATGTGATGATATAAGATTATGAATACTCTTTGAGGTGGATTTTATGATGATTATTAAAAGAAATGATGTCCATGATATTTTCTAACATGAAATGATTCTCTCAATGTTGACGTTATGTGGAATTATATTTCAAATCATGAAAGTCCAGAATTGACTTGAACATTTTATTCAAGATTTTGTAAAAGTTATATTTCGACTTTTCAAAGCATATTTACTTATAAAACTCTATTCACTGGGCTTATATCACTCACATGTTTTCATAAATGATTTTCTTTTCAGGTAATAGTTGGAGTTTGGGCAACATATCGTGGTAGAGCCTATTATTTTGAGAATTGAGCCACCACCGAACGAATTTGATTTGCTATAGGATTTATTAATACTATGATTTATAAAGTTGACATGGATAAGGCCATTAGGATACAGTGAAAATTTGTGTGAATTATATTCGATTTAGTATATTTCTTTATTTGTGAAGTAGTGTTACTTATAATGAGAAATTGTTAGATTGTGAGGCGTTGATGTGTTGATGTTGAGAATATGTACAGTTTTGGTTTTGTTATCAAATTAAGGGAGATACTGTCAAAATTTTTCTAGAATAATTAGAATGTTCACGAGCCTTGATAGTAAATTCTAACTTGTAGTTAGAATTTATCGTCGGTGCACGTTACACTTCAAGCAGATTAGAGGTAATTGGGGTGGGGCGTGTCAGGAAGTCTTCAGGAGCTGTTTGCTAATGAAAGTTTTAGGAGCTAGTAGTTGATTTCAATAGAGAGATAACAAAATACATTATGATTAGTGTTCAAACCCCCCTCCAAGAAAAAAGTTTTATTAGAAAACTTCTGATCTCATGAGATTTATATGCATACACGCCAGATGATTTTAGAGACACGTGGCTTGTATCAATGTAGCTATATGTGGTGAGAGGTTATATATTATAAAAACATCTAAATGATTTTTGAACATTTTTGTACATACATACCATGCGTGATTGCATTTGTATGTGTCCACAAACGAAGAGAAAGAGAAGAAATAACATTCGATGTGGTGGATTTGTGAGCCCAAAACAAAACAAAGAAGGGCAAAACTAAAAAAGGCGAAAGTGAATTTTGATGTTGTATTTATTAGTTGTATACACATGCATTGCACGGAATAGTATAATTAGAAAAAAATACGCGATATTTTAAAAAACTGAATAATCACAATTTTATTGCATAATATTCACTCATATACACATGTTACTAATATGCATAAATAAAATCAAATTGAACATACAATGCTATCACTTGGTACAAAGTTAATTAAATTGTCATTTATATGACAATACTACTTTTAACTAATGAAAATGCCAATTAATGAGAAAATTTTTTTAATACAAATTTAATTTCACTTTGAATATCGAAACCAAGAAATCATGGAAAAGAAAACGTACAAAAATTTATATAACTCCAAAATTGCCTACATCAACATCCTCATTCAATGAGTA
Source organism: Nyctanthes arbor-tristis (assembly GCA_963692815.1). NCBI lineage: Eukaryota > Viridiplantae > Streptophyta > Magnoliopsida > Lamiales > Oleaceae > Nyctanthes > Nyctanthes arbor-tristis. The sequence continues at coordinate 53,410 of CAVNYN010290879.1, read as the reverse complement.
TTAGTGCATTTAGAGTGTGAATGATATTCAATTATCAGAATCAATTCTTTTCCACATTCATTCTTTACCACATATTATAGGAAAAATAATTTTTTGTATTTCCTCATATATTATCATACATTTTCCAAAGAAATCACTATTCATTAAATTTATTCTAAAAAGTCTAAAATACATACCCTGTTATTTAAAAAAAACGAAAAAAGCAATATTATAATAAATGATAAATTCTATATGATTTATCTTAATATTAATTTTTAACCACTTTCATTGTAAAAAAATTAAAAAAATTTTTATTTTTATTCTAAATCATTATCATCAAATATTATTACTATTACATCCCATCAACTTAAATTTTTAACAATATATAGGTTTCCCCAAAAAAAGGCCAATTACACCTAACGCCCTCAACTTTTAATTTTCCTTCTGAGTATCCTCAACCTTTTAAGATCGTTATACCTAACATCCCTAGTGACGGAAACACATCAATTTCTTCCGTTAAGTTAAGGATATTATAATAAAATATAAAAAACTAATTATTTTAATGTTTACAAAAAATGGGTGGAGACACCCCTTTGACTGTAGGAAATGGCAGCCCGATAGAACAGGGGGGAGACTACCCCCTTTTTGGCTGCCAAAAAGTCTCCCCCACTGGCAGCCAAATAGGGGTGTCTCCCCCTCCGTCCCACTTTTTTTAAACATTAAAATAATTAGTTTTTTATATTTTTATCATAATACCCTTAACTTAACGGAAGAAATTGACAGTTTCCATCACTAAGGACGTTAAGTGTAACGATCTTAAATGGCTGAGGACTCCTAAAAGGAAAATTAAAGGTTAGGACGTAACCAATAATTACTTGAAAGGTTGGGAACTTCATGTGTAATTAACTCAAAAAAATTAAGTAATGTAGTAAACATATAGTCATAGGTTTTATGATATGTGGTTTATCATATTGATTTAATAATAACTATTATTACTATTATAATATAATAATATTATCATCATCATCATCACTACTACTACTATGCCATCAATCTCACGATTAGACACTTAATCGAAATAAGAAGGAAGTCTCAATAAACCCAAGACTTAAATTTGTCTATCACCTATTAGAATTTTGAAGAAATATAAAATCTTTGAAAATAGACTAAAAACTAGCAAATAGATATACCAAACATTTAGGGCAATTGGCACAAAAGGTCCCTATCTTTGGAAGCTCTTGTACATTTAGTCTCTATCTTTGAATTCTTCACAATTTCAGTCCTACCTTAATGTTTTTTTAGCAAAATTCATCCCCAGTGCTAAATTAGTCCCTCATTAGCAGGGCATTTTTATCATTTACACCTTAAGATTTAAAAAGGTGCAAAGAAGGTCCCAATATGAATATAATTCATCAAACAAATACTAAAATTTTATTGATTATTGATCGACCAAAAATTTAAAGTAAAAAAGTATTTAAAAAATAAATGAGAGGGGGCAAAAGAGAACAAAAAACAAAGCTTAGTTGTTTTTCCGATCACACCAGCAACTTCGATCAGTTATTTTTTCATCAAACCACAACCACTGCCAGTCGCTCCATTTATACTCTGCATCTAGGGCTGGACATCAGATCGGTCGGGCCAAGTTAGGCCCGAACCCAAAACCGACCCGACCAAAAGTCGGGTTACAAAATTACAAACTGAGACCGGCTCATCCGACCGGGGGTCAGTTTCGATTAGGTCGGTTTTCGGGTTGGCCTTCTTAAATTTTTCTTTCTTTTTTTACTTAAATTGGCCCAAGTTCTCTTATTTTTTTAGGCCCAAAATTTGAGAGCCCCTGGGGCCATGAAAAACCAAGAAACCTATGTCTAAACTAATTCATTGAAGTAGCCAAGAACCTAGTGATTGAACAAACAGCCTACATCTCTCTCTCTCTCTCACCCATAGCAGTAGCGGCGGACGCGGTAGCAGCAGCGGCGGACGCGGTAGCAGCAGCAGCGGAGCAAGGAAAGAAGGGAGCAAGGAAAGAAGGGGTCCGGCGGGGCGGAAGAATGGAGAAGTAGTGGTAGCGGTCTGGCCTAACGGAGAAGAACGGCGCAGCGAACAAATTTAATTTAGAGTTTAGGTTTCAAGTTGAGATTGTTATTTTGATTTGGAATTGAAATCTAGATTTGTACTTTGAATCTTTAGTATTTCAGGGAGCGGCTGTGGCGGATGAAGCAACTTGGGGTTTCAGATTAGATTTTGTGTGACGGATCTGAATGGATTTGAGATTCTAAATTGTTAGGTTTAGAAAAGAAGGATTTTGAGTGTTTGATTTTGACATGCATTCTGATTTGAAGGGGAAAAAATTAAAAAAACAATAATAAATAAATAGGTAAACCGGTCAAACCGAACCGGATCGGTTCGGTTTGATTTTGACGGGATTTGACCAGTTTGACCGCCCAAACCCGCCAATCGAACTGGTTCGGTTTTGCCTGCTGAAACCCGCTATCCAACCCACGTGCGCCAAAAACCGGCTCAAGCCGACCCGAATCGGGTCGGGTCGGTTCGGGTTAGCCGGTTTTCGGTTTTTTTCGCTCACCCTATCTGCATCTAAAAAAATATTTTATTTTTATTTTTCAATAATTCTCATTATTTTGGAACCTTTACTTGCAATTTTTTTAAATATTAAAGTATAAATGGACATAAATGCCCTTGTAATAAGAGACTAATTTAGCATTAGTCTCAGGGATGAATTTTAATAAGAAAACATGAAGGTAATGGTAAAATTGCGAAGTATCCAAAGGTAGAGACCAATTGTAAAAGAGTATTCAAAGGCAGGGACCTTTTGTGCCAATTACCCCAACATGAATAGATAACAAATAATATAAAATTATATATTAATTTGGAGCCTAATTAGAAATGTCTATAATATATATGTATTAAAAAATATAAGATTGAAGACTAACTTGCAACTCCAAACTTATATACTACCTCCGTCCCACAAAAATAGTCTAATAGTTATTTTCACATAGATTAAGAAATAATAGTTAATATAGTTGAAATATTAAATTTTATTTTATTTTTCCACATTTACCCTTTCGTCTCATTAATTGTTTTAAAGACTTTCTATACATAGGTAGTTGAATAACAATAATTAATTAGAGGCATATATGAAAATGAAAATTAAATACATCTTCAATATGATGAGTGGACTTTCTTTGTGGGATGAATGAAAATGAGATAGTGGACTATTTTTTTTAGATGGCGGTAGTATATAATATATCAATATGGGAGTGTGTATAAAACTGAAAGCACATAAAATAAAAGCATATTTAAGCAAAATAGTAGATATATATTATATAATCATGTATATTATACATATGTATATGTATAAAATAAAAACATATATATAAGATATTATAAATTAATTTGGAATTTAATTCGGGAATGCGTAGTAATTTATAGCTTATGTTGGGAATGTGTATATTATGTATATGTTCAAAAATAAAATATACATAAGTTATGCATATATTATTATAAAATAAAATAAATAAGAGGTATATATAAGTAAAATAGTGATTTTAACGGGAAAATTTACATATAACAACTATCATACTTTAACATACATATATATATAGGATTTTTCCTTCTTAAAAGTTAGGGAGCTATAATAGCAAATGTCCTTTACATAGATGTCATTAGACTACAAATGTCTTGGCATGTTTTTTTTTCCTCTTTTCTTATGGCTTGGAGTTTTTTTTCTTTTTCTTTTTTTTTTAAATTTTAAGTGCAAGGTGTGTATTTTTAAAAATTCCGTTCTAGGCTTTTTTTTTAATCTGCACAATTTAATACTGATATTTCATCTTATTATGCAATTTAATGTAAATCATTCAAACTTGACAATTTGAACCTCAAATCTCTTTTTTTTTTTTACTTAAAAAGACAATGATACCTTCAATTCTCATTAGTTTAAAATCTATACATTATATTATCTATATATATATATATTATATTTAAATCAAGAATAGTCTAAATAAGTTTTCCTACTCAAATCACTGACGTCATATTTTATTTTTATTATTTTATTCTTTTCTATTTTGAAATGGCTAATTTGCATAATTTAATACTGACATTTTATTTTATTGTGCAATTTAATCATAACTTTTTAAACTTGACAATCTCACATTTTTTACTTAAAACGATAATAATACCCTTCAATTCTTATTAATTTAAAATATATATATATATTATCCATATATATATATATATATATATATATGTAAATCAAGAGTAGTCTAAAAAGGTTTTTTTCCCTAAATCACTGACGTCATAGCTAATATCATATTTTATTTTTTCTATTTTGAAATGACTAATTTGTGCAATTTTACACTGATGTTTCATCTTATTGTGCAATTTAATCTTAACCTTTTAAACTTGACAATTTCAACATCAAATCTCACTTCTTTTTTATCTAAAAGGATAATAATACCCCTCGAATTCTCATTAATTTAAAATCGATATATATTATATTAATCTAAATCAAATCTAGTTTCTACTTTATTTTCCATCTTTGACTGGTGCTGTAAGGTAACTGATAACGTAATGTTTTGCCTATTTTCTTATGTTTTCCCATACCATGAAATTTAAAATTATAGTTCTCATTTCCTAAAGAAACTCGTAATCATTGAATTTTCTTTTCCATGAGTTTGATATTTTTTATCAAAAACAAATGTAATCAAACACGCTGTAAATTTGCAGAAAATACATATAATGAGAAAGGTTAGGTATCTTATATTTCTTTGCAAGGAGAAGGGCTTGCCAAACATGCTATATCAAATAGTTGACATCATGGCTGATGTCATATTATTTATTTTCTATTTTGAAATGGCTAATTTGCACAATTTAATACTGACATTTTATCTTATTGTGCAATTCAATCCTAACATTTCAAACTTAATAATTTCAACTTTCAATCTCACATTGTTTACTTAAAAAGACGAGAACACCCTTCAATTCTCATTAATTTAAAATCAATATATATATATATATTATATTAATATAAATGAAGTGTAGTTTCTACCTTATTTCCCGTCTTTACTGGTGTTGTAAGATAACTGATGACGTCATGTTTTACCTATTTTCCCATGTGTTTCCCTCACCATGAAATTTAAAATTCCATTTCCTATTTCCTATTTCCCAAAGAAACTCATAAAGCTTGAATTTTCTTTTCTCCAAGTTTGATATTTTTCATGAAAAACAAATACAATCAAACACATTATAAGTCTGCAGAAAATGCATATAATGAGAAATGTTAGGTGGCTTATATTTCTTTGTAACGAGAAGAGCTTGCTGAAATGTCGTCAACGGCAATTGATAGAGTTAAAGACTTGACAAGTTCATACTTGTACTATAACTTTAGAAGGCCATTGTGAAATTCATTCGCCTCAATGATCTTATTTGAATGTCAATAACTTTTTGAGGAGATTTTGGCCTCATTCTCATTGGAGCACACAATCCCTAAAGGGTTAGATTTTTTCCCTTCAAATTTTTTAATGTTTTGGCATGAATAGTCAGAAATTGGAAACTCAGAAGTTTCTACATTTAAATTTGTTTGTCAAAAAACTGATCTCTAATAAATTTCTCATAAGTATTGATTCTTCCTTTCAGTCCAGTTCTCTTTTCTATAAATTTGAGTTTTACAATCATATAAGAAATGGAAATTTCTGAATTATTAAAAAGATCTTTAGAATACTAATACAATATTAAGATGTGGTTCTATGTTAATAAATGATTTGTGCTATTTGAACAAAAATTGCGTAAAAAATTTAAACAAAATTGACATATGACAGAATTATACTATTCAACACATCACTTCACGTTTATATCAAAGATAATTATGTGAGACACAAGTCCTTTTGTAAATCTTTTTGTCTTCTCTTTTGTTTATATAGAATTATTCTTAATGAGTAAAGAATGTAGGAAAAGATTTCCATTAATGAGTTTATTAGTTTAATTGTTTTCGTTGATGTACATTCATATTTTATATTTTCTACTAATGTATAAATGTTTCTCATTCATTTTTCAAATTTCTATTATTATATTTTTTAACATTATTCATTTTTTATATTTTCAACTAATGCACAAATGTTTCCTGTTTATTTTTCAAATTTCTATTGTTATATTTTTAAATGTTGTTCTTCCTCTGCATTGCATGGGTGATATACTAGTAAAATTAATTATCTTAATTTTGATAAAAAACCAAACGTCCTATGTGGCGTGCTCTAATTAGACAACCCACATGTGGGTTGTCCTATGGTGGTGGAGTTGTCCCAATCAAAGCACGTCACATAAGATGTCTGGCGGGGTAGCCTGCTAGCCATCTAGGGTGTGAATGGAATTGGTAATTTTTGGGCATAATTTACTGATTTTTCCCACCTAAAATTTTATTAGGCACCATTACTTAAAATGTCAAATGACACTTATTGTCACTTTTTATGAAAAAATTGTTACAAATGTAAAAGTGAATTATTGAACTCATGTCCTACATGTTAAGAAGTAATTTTTAAACTGTTGTGTCGACTCATTTTTTGTCAATAATTTTTATTTATAAGATTACTATTCTCGAATGTTTTAACTCAAAAAAATATTATTATTAACCACAAATATGTGAATTAGTCATCGAATTAGCAATGACCTACCACCAGTTAAATCAGAAACTCATTAGCCTAGTACCGGTATCAGGTCAATGACCGAGTCAATATTGAAAACTATAGTTGGGTTCATGTTTAAGGTTTATGTTTACGCTACAACAACTTTAACGCGTACAAGTAACTGTCAGGCACCATTTACTGCTTTTTTCTCCCCAGAACTCTATCTGGTACCATTACTTAATATGCCATGCCATACTAGTTGTTACTTTTCATTAAAAAAATTATTATAAATGTAAAGGTGAAGGATTGAACTCATGTCTTACATGTTAAGAACTAACCTTTAAACCAAATCGTTAACTCATTTTTTCGTTTACAATTTTCATTTATATATTATTATTCTCACGTTTTGTCACTCAAGAAATATTATTATTAACCATATATACTTAATTTAGCAACCGAGTTAGCAATGACCTATTGGTTGAACCAAAAACTTATTGGCGCAGTACAATTACATGGTCAATGACCGAGTCAATATCAAAATCTATAGCTGGGTTCATGTTTAGGGCTCGAGTTATGAATGACCAACTGGTTGAACTAGAAACCCATTAGCCCAGTATAGTTACAAGGTCAATGGCCAAGTTATATTGAAAAATATGGTTGGGTTCATGCTAATGCTACAACGACTCTTATCGTATACAAGAAATTACAATCAAAGATATTTTCCTAAATCATAACCCGTGCAAGGCCCGTTCAGTTGTCACTTTTCATAAAAATATTATCATTGACCTCATGCACTTGAATTGTCAACTGAGTTAATAATGATCTATCAGTTGAATCAGAAACACATCAATCCAGTACAGTCACTGAGTCAATGATCGAGTCAATATTGAAAACTATGATTGAGTTCATGTTTACGCCACAGTGAATCTATCGCATACAAGGGATTGCAATTAATGATAATTTCCTAAATCAAATTAAACGTATTTAATTTGCTTCTTCAAATCAAAGATTATTCCCAAATGCAAGCCTCTAAAATTTTCTATTATATGAAATGGATCGTGTCTTTGATAAAAAATTTTAATGCAAATTATTGATAAAAATGTGAATCAAACAATTCTACTGTTGTAAATATTGTATTTAAAGATATTTTCAAAATTTTTATTAGTTAAAATAAGTCACATATTTCAATGCCCAAATGAAGTAGTCGATTTGAGGTATTGAATGTGTGCATTCTAATTTCATTGTCAGTCTACAATTATTGTGCAATTTTGATTCCAATTTATTGGTGGTTCATTGTGTGCATTCACGAGTGCTACTGATCTGAATAGCTATTCTGATGACATAGACGTTTAAAAATCTATGGAGAAGGAATTGATGTTGCTATTCTAGACTTGGTAAAGTTATATAATTTTGAAGAGGAAAATGCTATACATACACCTCATCTTGTGTCCACCCACATCAACCCTATTGAATTCCTGATATATTGTGAGAAATTGGTGAATTCCATATGGTAGACACGAAATGGGGTAGACAAATATCATTATCCTTCTGTGAAGAACGTTAGACTATGCAGCATAGATATTTAAATTATTACTTTGAAGATTTGTCAAATTATGATGATTTATCTAAAGTCAATAAAAAGCAACAATCTAAGGTGAACCAAGAATGATTGAGTATTTTCTACAAGTTTTTGGAATATAAGTTAAAACTTTCTTTTTTATATTTAGTGTTAATTTTTGTGGGAGAGTATTTATAATTTCATCATTACAAGTATTCATATATGTTTACTAAAATAGGTGTATGACTCATTGATATTTTGTACAATGTTCATTTATGATGTAAGTTTTATGAAAATAACTACTAGACTTTTGATTTATATGATATATGAGTTCAATTAAATATGATATATCAATAGTTGGAGATTTAGGGTTTTTTTTAATTTTTTTTTTTACATCAATTGAGTGGTTTGTGCGCAAGTTCTTGTGATATAGGTTGACTGTAATATAACTTTCTAAAGAATTAATTGTCTGAAAAAAAAAAAAAGAGAGAGAGATTGATTGGTGGGAGACGATAAGATCCTCCACAGCCGTATGTTCAATAATCTTTTCCATTAAAAATTTTTAACATAATTTTTTGGTTAAAATAGGCCAGTAAACATGTTACAATCCTGACTCCATTCACACCACGACTCAAAACCTGACCCATCCCCAAATTTTGGCTGATTGAGTTGGGCGAACCCCTCATATGTCCCAAACCCAATCAGATTGACATCATTAGCATAAAACAATCCATAAATTTCTTCATAACAGTAATAAAAAACCAAAAATTAATAAACTTCCCCTAACATGTAGCAAACCGAATCTATTGACATCATTAGCATAAAACAATGCATAAATTTCTTCATAACTGACATGCCCTACCCCAAGTGCGTCTAACTTACTTGAAGTGTGACGTACACTGACAAAAAATTCCAACTAGCAAGCTAGAATTTACCATCAAAGCCTGTTTATATACTAATTATTTGAGAAAATTTCAGCAGTATCTCCTCTAATTTATCTAACAAAACCAACCTGTATAACACCCAACAGCCACCTAAATCCACTTCACAATATAATAATTCCCATCACCACCAGTAACAATACTTCATGTAGGAAAAATTTTACTATACCAAGTACGTCTTACTCAGACTTCTCAATGTATACTAATAAATTTAACCGTATCAAGGTATAAAAATAACAATAATAGCAAACCCTATAATAAATTTTATATGGTGGCCCGAATCTTTGAAATAGCATGCTTGACTACAATGTATTGCCCAAACTCCAATTGCTACCTGAAAGAAAATCATATTGAAAACATATGAGTTAACTAGCCCAGTCAGTGGAGTTTTTATAAATAAACATGCTTTCAAAAGTTGAAGTGTTAACTTTTGTAATATCTTGAACAAATGTTCAAGCTCATTTGGAAATTTCATGACTTTAAATATAAATCCAGCATAACATCAACCTTTGTAGAATCATCACATGTTAGAAAATATTATGAACATCATTTCACTTCATAATCATCATAGAATTCATTAGAAAATATCATGAATATCATTTCATTTCAAGATCATCATAAAATCATCCCCAAAGAGTATCCAACATCACATGATCATAATATAAGTCAAACGCACAGACGGTCAGCTTGGGCCATATGTACCTTATGACCCCTTCGCCCTAGGCGGCACAATTAAACGGCTTGAGTCATAGCTAGCACATAGGCCCCTTCGCCTGCACAATGTTCATTTGGTTAGCTTGAGCCATATAGTCCCCTTCACCCATAGGCGCCATATCATAACATTGGATACACATTTGGGGGTTTTCATATATCACAAATCATGTCTCAACTCAAACATTTCTTTAAAATCATGAAGCATCATTTCATACAAACATTTACATGAATTTTTCTAAGATGTATCAACTTTCATGAAATCTCATGGAAATACATTCATCATGGAAACAATATGAATTCTGTGAAATCAAAGCATAATATACATTTTCATTTAGAAAGAAAAGAAGAGAAGAATCTCTCCTCACAGGCTATACAGCAATGTGGCTCCTTTCATAGTTTATTTCCTTTTTAACCTTTGTCATTTCCTGTGAAATCATATGAAAATTCTACTTAAGATTTAATTGCTTCCTGATTTCTCAATTCACATATATAACTCAATTATTTTGTTTATGCTTGATCAATCACATTTACTTTCTTTCTAACTTACCTATTAGTTAAGGACTTTCTAGTTCAACTAACTTTATTTTACATCTTAGAAATTGTATTAATACCACATATTAAAATCTTAAATTCATTTCAAATATAAAACTAACTCTTTATCTTTGAACACAAATCTTTGGTCTTTAACAACTTTCCTCATTTGCTATTAAATACTAAATCATTCATTAATTGTATTTATTCTCAACTTCACCAATTCCTCATTTACCATTACATTATTCTATAAAATCATAACACCACTTATTGAATCAAGACTTGGTTCAACTCTTCAAATAATGGTTATTAAGTTTTCCCTGTTTGGGCAATGCCCATTCAAAACCATTTTAAAATTAAGGACGATGTCATATGTTTATGAAATCCTCTTAGAATGTAGGAAACTCATATAAGTTCATCATATATAAAATGCAGCTCAAGAAAACTAAACTGGGAACACCCAAAATATTTTCCACTCCTCAAAATCTGTTCTCGGGTCTGCACCGTCTCTCTTCACAAAATATGTCATAAAAACTCATGCTGGCCTCCACATGGTGTCATTCTAATTTTAGATGATAAACAATTCATAGAAGATCATTTTTCAACTTGTATCTTGTTAAAATTCAATATATACTATCAGTTATGATCTTCCAAAGTTGAAGGGTAGAATAGAGCAGATAATAATTCCCAATTCTTAAGTCATTTTATTTAATTCATGAATACATACTTGGCTTCCTAAAATTCCATGTTAACTTCTTATGCTTTCCTTTTGTATTAAAGACCAGGATTTCTATCTTGCAGTTAATCCAAAAGCTTCATTTAACTTAACAAAATGCTAGGGGATTCATTTTTAAAGTCCCAAAGAACACTTCTTTCAAAATTTCAGCTTTAATGTTTCCTTCCTTACCCATAATTTCATATACTAATTCTACATAATTCTACATTAACCCTTGTATGATTCTCTTTTCATGTCCAAGAATAATTTTCACGCCATTTGAACTGTAAAAAGCTAAATCATATTAAAGCTCTAACATCACTCCTTTTTAAAAAAAAAAAAGAAAAAAAATTAGCCTTGGTATAAATTCTTTCCATCATAAATTTTCACAATTTTAACGCTAACTTCACATACTTTTAATCCCATATCTTTACACACCAACTAAACCATAATAAGCTTAATAATATGTTTAATTTGTCTAAGTCTTTAAATCACACAAATACTCAAAACCCCTAATATCTCAACCAAAGTACATGCTTCAAGAATTTCAATTACATGTAACCTATATCGACAACTCATCATTTTCCCCTTAAAGATTTATAGCGTGAAACCATATATCAAAATCCCAAATTAAAGTTCTACTAACCTCTTGTACCAAGCTAAAATCGTAACCCAAGTGGATCAAGAATCCTTTTCAAATTCGTGGCTAGCCTCTTTCTTCTTCTTTTTTCCCCCTCATTTGTGCTCTATCTCCCGAACTCTCTCGTCTCTCTCATTCTCTGTTCTCTCTCTCTTGGTTGACACAAGACAAATGAATATATTAATGTTAATTTTCCACAATTAGCTCTATAGTATTGCATTGTAGTACATTTTGGTCCTTAATTTATCCAATCACAAATAAGATAATCCCCATTTATGAAAAATAACAATTCCTTGTCCAACTCAACCATGACTTGACCATTCAATACTTAACTTTGATTGGTAAAAATTGAGCTTGAAGATAGCAGAGCGGGTCGTCACAATAATAGTAACAAAAAATCAAAAATTAATAAACTTCTCCAACCAAGTGTTTCGTTCGTATTACATTCAATGTTCAGTAAGTAGATATACTTTGAAAATTTGGTGACTGTTAGATTACGTTTTAAAATTTAGTGAATAAATGGTTACGGATTGGAAGTTTGGTGAGCGTTGGATTACATTTCAAAGTTCAATAACCAGGTAGTTACACTTTTAAAGTTCAGTGAGTGTTTATTAACTTACTCCTAAATTTAATGAGTAAGTTAGTCTATACTTTACACTGTTAGCCCCCAATGTAACATCCGTAAGTCATATGAGAAAACGGAGTTAATGAAGTGATAGAGGTGAACCATATTGAAAGTTCAGTTAATATTGAGTTACGTTTTCAAAGTATAATGAGTTAGCAGTTACGATTTGAAGGTTCAATGACTATGTATTAAATTTATCCTTTTTATAATGGAATTTAGTACCATACTTTTAAATGCCCAAAAAAAAAAAAAGAAAAATTGAATTAAAATCTATATATACATTTAAGTAATTTAGTTTCCATTTCTCATTTTTTCGCCCAAAATCACTTTCTAAATCCGATTATTGCATCATGACAATTGGTTTAACACTTAATCCTAGCCTTTGATTATTTTTTTATTTTTATTATTTTCATTTATTTTTCTATCTTTTTATTTTAATATATATTACCTTACATAGAGATAATCACAAATGGATAATTTAATAATGAATCGAGATATTAACTTTTCATATATAAGTTCTCTTACATCAAATGAAACTTTCACATATTATATCTTAATAATCATAATGCATGCAGTTATATAGAGTATCACTTCGAATCGATTTTCGATATCTTTTAAAAAAAAGTTTGAATTCAGTTTTCTTTTTTTTTTTTAAGTTTTAAATCGTTTTGATTTTAAAATTTTATTTTATGTAATGTAATTCATTGATATTTATATAAAATTCACAGTTGAATTCGGTTTTTTTTTATCTTTTTAATATTTTCATTTATTTTTTATCTTAATATATTACTTTACATTGAGAACATCACAAATGGATAATTTAAATAACTAAATCAAGATCTTAACTTTTCTATATAAATTCCATTACATCAAACGAAATTTTCACATATTTTATCTTAATAATCATAATGCATGCAATTATATAGATTATTACTTAAATTCAGTTTCCTACATCTTTAAAAGAAAATTTATATTTAGTTTTTTTAAATAGATCCAAATTTGTTTGATTTTTAAATTTTATTTTATGTAATGTAAGTCATTGACATTTATGCAAAATTCACAATTTGAATTTGGTTTTTTTATCTTTTTATTATTTTTATTTATTTTTTTATTTTATCTTAATATATTACCTTATATAGAGAATATTATAAATGGGTAATTTAAATAACTAAATCAATATTTTAACATTTCTATATGAGTTCCCTTAAATTAAAGGAAACTTTCACATATTTTTATCTTAATAATCACTTGATTTCGGTTTTTACAACTAAAAAAATAGTAATAATTGAAGTCACTTTTTAAATAGTTTTAAATTTGTGTGATTTTTAAATTTTATTTTATGTAATGTAATTCATTGACATTTAAGCAAAATTCACAATACGAATTCAGTTTTTATTTGGGAATAAAAAGGGAATCCCACATTCGTAATTTAGTAAAAAAAATTGAGAATATATACATATATTAACGTACTTGTAGAAGGATTATGCATAATAGGGCCTTGACTTATGGGTCTTGAGTTTCCAAAAAGTTTAAAATTTTAATAGACAATTATTGAAAAATATTTATTATGACTCATATCCGTGTTTATCTCACACCGTTAGATTATTTTCTGGAAGTTCCAATATTAGTCAATCCATAATTTTTTCAATTGATTTGGTCATGACGGTACAATTCTTTAAGAACTGATTAAATTATGTTAATATTTTAAAATATTTAGTCTGTAGAAGATGTATATTATGAAAATTTAAATATCATTAATATATATTACAAAAGTTAAAAAAAAAAACCAAACGGGGCAAAAAATAATATATGTATTTAGTAGAAAAAGTTGGTGTTCACTCAGAAACAATTTTATATACATATTTCGAGAGTTATAAAATGAAAATATCTGAAAATTATGATATGAATTAAAGATAGCCAAATAATAAATTCTATTATAAATGTTGTAATATATGTATTATCGTTCATCATTTATCCTTGCTAAATGTATCGGATATAACATAATTTCCCATGCGTTACATACTGGTAGCCCAATACAAACTACTTACAAAAACTTTCTTTAATATTTTTCTTAAGTTGTTTGTGTAGACAATTTGTTATCATCATTAATGAAAGATATCGTATTACGGGTAGTAACTATATTGTTTTTCTTTATACATACATAAATGGTCAAATATTATAGTTTAAAATTTTTTATACAGTCATGTTTAATTTTTTTAAATTACTTATATTATCTGATATTATCATCCCTTGCAACGCACGGTGAAAAGCTAATTAATTATTAAATGAATATTTACAACATGTCGCTGTTTGACATTTTGTTCTTCCCTATTTGTATTTACAATTCATCCTGCATCGGATTAACTCGTCGCCATCGAATGCATTCCCCACCGGTGACTTAAAATTTCTTAGATCGCCGACGGTGCTGACTTTATTGTTAAGGTAGACCTTCTCAACGCTGCTGCGGCTGTCGGTGGATGCAGTCGACATCTCCGCCACATAAGCTGCCGCTGGTATACACCATTTGGCAGATATAGCCGGAGCCCGACCCCGGATTCTCATGTCATAACCATCCAAAACCACACCGTCACCCAACTCCTTATACTTCGCCGTAAAAACCATTTTTGGAGACCCCGCCACCCGAATATTCCACTGCAAGCTCGAAAACTCTTCCGATCTCTCATTTTGATCGAAATCCCAAATTGAATCTGTGTTACCAGAATCATTATTATTATTATTTTCCTCGAAGAAATCCAAGCCTAAACCTAAACCCTCCCATAACTTAACAACATTTTTCCGGCATGTAAACTGACTCAAAATACTGTTTTGCTGTTGGAGTTTCAAATAAAACTTTGACCCCTTAACACCATACTCTTCAACATCAACGTCGTCTTGCTGATCTTTAGACCTAGTTGTCTCGGGGCTTTTTCCACCTTCCTCTTCTTCAGAAGAAACAGAGGAGTAGCCATCGTCGTCATCGCTAAATTCAAAATCATCATCACTCTGAACAGAGGCTTGAGTTGAAAGCTCGAATACGCGTAAATGAACGAAAATTATCTGGCCACTCCGGATTATGCTGGTAAAGGTTGCGAGAACTGCAAGAATCAAAGCACTCCATGAAAAGAAACGAGATATCAAAGGTGGGTTTTGCAAGAATTTCATTCCTGCCTCATAACCATTTAACACATTGATCAGCTCTGGAATTTCCATGTTGATCGATTAATGTTTACCAAGAATCGAGATTATGAGGTTGTTATCTATGTAGATTACTTTCTAGTTTTAGCGTGTGAAATTGATAGAAAGAATAATGAGAAAAAGTGTTTAAATGAGTTGAAGCGAAGAGGGGAATGAAGAAGAGTAGAATATATAGAGGAAGGAGGCTAGACGCTCATTCGTGACGCGGAATAGGAGCTGTTGAATGGTGGAAAACATAGATTAGACAGTTATTTTGTCTTGAAATGTAAGAAGAAGACGCACGTTGGTCAAAATGTTTTAATTTTCAAAATTTATTACTTTTGCATGCGTTATCGTCATAAATTATTATGTTATTGAGTTATGAATGTGTTGATAAAATCATTAGTTATGAATGAATTTAGTGTCATATATGTAATTTTAAATTTTATTTAAATATTTCAAAACTTTCAACTGAGTACCCTGCTCAAGTACTAAAATAGGATCACCTCGCCTTGTAATTTTACCTCAAATAACTTTTTTAAGTACAATTACAAAGTAAATTGTAGCAGTGAGTGCTCATAAAATATGTCATATACTCATATTAAAGTACAATGTAAATCAATCAACAATACAAACTCCACACGTGAGACTACAAATATAGTAACCCTTGTACAGGAGATAACAAAACGAGTGTCTGAGATAATTTTCCTTTATTTTAATTTTCGCACTTCCTTCTTTATATATTCTAATTCTTCGTAGTTATCATAAGACGATTGTGACAATTTGTTGTACTCTTTCCCTCCTTCCTTTCACATAGGACATAAGCTCATACGTGGCATGTGATAAATATGATATTATTTTCTTTTATTTATAAAAGGACTATATACATATTTGAGAATTGAGACAACCCAACAAAGAAAATAGGACTGCATATTTTGGACGGATGATGTATTAAAATAGAATAATTAATAAATAAACGTTTCAGGTGAGAGGTCTTGTGTTTGAATAACGTATAATTTCCCTCCCCTCCCCTGTGTTTTTTTGTATAAAAAAATAAATAAATGAAAGGATAAAATTGGAAAATGATCTTAAATTTGTTTTTCCATGCCATTACTTGTACATTTTTTAATCTCTGTAAAAATAAGAACTGAATATCTTCGTGGAACGGAGATAGTATTATATATTGTTTAAAAGAGCCATCTAAAACTTATTAATGCAAAACAATATGAGTTCTTTGTAAGGACCAATTACTTATATTCTCTATATGTGTTAGTAATAGCGGGGTGAAATAAGAAAATTTGAAATTTTAATACATTTCTTACACGTTAAAATGTGCAGTTTGGTTCTCATTTTACCATTTTCAACATAACATTTATTTATTAGTTATTTGATAATTAGTCGATTATCTATTACACGTAATGAAAATCAAACCCCTTTACATTTTGATGTGGATATGTTAACACGTATTCTCCTCTGATAGGTGAGCGGGATTGATTATTAATCATAATATGTTTGAACGTTTGGTTGGAAGAAAAAAATTAAAAGGATAGGTTGTGATGATTCATGAGTCAGCTTGTTATCATCAGCATGTGCATGTCATTAATTAATTTACATGTAGAAGGGTTTTTTCTTGACAATTTCAGCCGTTGACATTCAACGCGTACATGGTGAGAGAGTTGATTTCTTGTGTGCTAGAAGATGACCATTTTTAATCTAATTAATCATTTCGCTAATTAATAATAAAATAATAATAACAACAACAACAACTATAATTTCGTACAAGTATGTATGGCTAAAAGTTTACCACGTTTATTCATTATTAAAAAAAATTTACGTTTAGCGGTCACAATGGTTAAAGTATATGTCCGAAGCATGCCTGCTCCTCCCCTATTTTCCTCTCTCCTCCCCCTACATCCGTGTGTGTATAAAGTTTACCACATTTATTAATTTTAACTAACTCTTATGGTGGTTCGAACAAATACTATAGTTGTTAGCTTTCTCACGTTTCAAGTAGGAGGTTCTGGAATCGAACCACACATGCCGCTCCATTATTTCCCCACCCCTCCCAGTATCCCCAGTGTATATAAAAAAAATGAAAAAAAAATAAAAATACTAACTCCTATGACTTGGGAATGGATCTAGAATTTTTTTCTGCACAGGCTAATAATAAAAGAAAAAATTTAGCTCCACAAAGGAGATCATACAAAAAAATATATATATAAATAAATAATAAAAAAATAAAAACTTCAACTTTTTTAAATCCTTTATTTTTTCTTTTGAGCTAGAAAAATTCTTTTTGGGCCTGCATGGTAAACCCCCGGTCAAAACCCCGAAATCCGTCCCTATGTTTGGCATGGCGTGGAGTTTAAATATGACAATCAGTGAATACTGAGTTGGAAATTATCCAACGCAAGTTTTAATTGACTCTACTTCTAAAACCAACCAATAAAAATTAAATAAATAAATAAATAAATACTCCTCTTATTAATGAGTATGATTAGTTTTCAAGTTTACAGGGCCGATGTTCACGTAAAACAAAATATTAGATCACATCACATCTTTTGTCAAATTAGAAATGAAGCTTTTTAGTTCGGGAGAATGTTGCATGCTAAAAGTGTTTGATATATTGATAGGACCGCAATAAACATGTTTTTCTTTTTTCTTTTTTTTTTCCCAACTAAGGATATTGTCTAACAGACAAGCTAAGGGTCTTGTAAAAGAATTCAAAAATGAAGACTTTGACAGTAAACAAAATACCATTTGTGTTAGGGTTTGGTATATGTTTGAAAATGTTCAAAGAAATGGCCACGAATTGATGTAATGATTTTATATTTATGGTGGAAATTGGTGTCTAAGTAGCTTTCTTTCACATGCAAGAATTATCTGTATCTACAATGTATAGAAGTAGAGATAATTAGATAGAGAGAAATTTGATTAGAGAGAAAATTTAGTTTAGACTTCCAATAAATATTGTAAGCTCTCTACCATATACGCCTCTCCTTTTTTTTTTCCGTTCTTTTTCTTTCACAAGGTTCAAAAATTTAACTTTTTTTTTTATTTAAAAGCATTTTGATTTAACTAACAAAATTTCATTTTTACTTTAGAACTTACTATTTCTAAAAAAAAAAAAACACTGTACATGTTGATGTATTTTCTTACATCAACACAAATATATTCCCTTCCCCTTCTTGTAATAGTTTGTTATTATCAATAAAAATGTAGGAGAAGTCAACCCCCCCCCCAAGCAAAAAAAGAAAAAAATGAAACCAAGATGGAGGCCTGAAACCCCGTTAAGGTTCAAATGGTGTTAAAAACACACACACACACACACACAACACAAATATATATATATTAATGATCTTCTTGAACGTGCCAACTTGGTTTGCGCCAAGCCAATCTCAACTCCAATTTCTAATTCTAGTTTTCTCCATTTACTTGATGGCTCTCCTGCTTGTGACACAATACAATGCATTGTCAAACAGTAAGTGCTCTTCAATATCTATCTCTTATTCGTTCAAACATCTGCTTTTCTATCATTATGCTGTCTCAATTCATGAGTCATCCCTCTCCTACGTTATATTAAACATACTCTTCTTCGTGGTTTACTTCTTAGGGAGTCCTCTCATTTCACTCTTTTTGCTTTTTTGGACTCTGATTGGGCTATGAATCTTGATGATTGTTCCTTTACTTGGCTTACATAGTCAACCTCGAGCTCATCCATTTCTTAGAGTTCCAAGAAGTAGTGTACCATTGGTTGAGTCTCCACTGAGCCTGTATCGTGCGCTTGCTTCTTGCTCTACCAAGGTGATTTGTCTCAAAAAATTTGTTACATGGGTTTCCTGTCACACTTCCTGCGTCTCTGTGCATCATTTGTGATAATATAGGTGCACCTCTCTCGTAATCCGGTTTTTCATTTCCTCATGAAGCATGTGGCCATTTATTATCATTTTATCCCCAACCATGTCTCTAATGGTACCTAACTTTTTGTATTTCATTTCATATATTCCCACTCAAGATCAGGTTGTAGACATCCTTGCCAAATCCTTATCTTCTTCTAAATTTACACTTTTTCAATCCAAGATTAGCGTCTCCAATAGATCCTCCATCTTGCGAGGGGTTGTTAGCGAAATTACTAATGTATTATGATCTAGTGCCAAGGATGACACGCATGGACTTGCTGCTAGTAAATTTGACCATTGTTGTGATACGGTGCTACGACTTAGTTGTCTATGTTGATTGTATAGTTGTATTGATTCTCCTCATATTTTATGCAATCTTCTTTCTCGGGTTATATAGGTTATTTGTGTATTGTGATTATTGTGAATATATATATATATATATATAGTTATTTATGTATAGGTGATATGTTTCCTTTGTAATGGTTAAGAATGACAATTTAAACCGACTCGACCGAAAACCCATAAGGCACCTATCCGAATTGGGTAAAAAATTTTCACACCACAAGTCATCAGGTCGGGCGGTTCAAGCCAATTTGGGGCGAATCGGATCGCAGGTTGGGTTAGGCTCAACCCGAACCATCCCGCCCCTTTTAAATTTAAAAAATAAGTAAAAGTACGTAGAAAAAAATAATTAAAAAATCTAAATGGGTTGGTAAATGGATCATAAAAATTGCGGGGCCGGGATGGGTCATAAAAATTGCTTCACAGATTGGGGCGGATCGAATCCTCTCCAGACCTGATCCGCTCCGTACTCGACCCGTTGTCATTTCTAATTAATAATAGTTACTTCTTTGCACTATATATTCATTGCAATCATTTTTGCTTCCAAATCTATAATGTGGCCTTAGGCAAATTTAGAAATTCAGCTCGCACACTCTCCCCCAATAGCGTACACTCAATTTTTATAAGATTTAATTTAAAGTCTAAAATGACAAAAAAGAAAAAGAAAAAAAAGATGTTTCAAACGGTGGTTTTCACCCTTCAGAGAGAGAGAGAGGGATGGTTTTCACGATTGCATTATCCGATGTATAAAAGTCAGCATCTTTGATTTTTCATTCCTCGGGAAAGGTGAGCATGTCTTATTTATAAATTTTTTTGATATATAGGGATATAGGGGTGGAAAGGGAAATTCGATAAGAGACAGATGTAGTTTGAACTCAGAATCTCTTACTTAGAACGCAAGTATTCTAATTACTGGAGCACAGTTCAAACTATACATATTTTATTATTTTTGATCCGTTAAAATAATGAACTTTTTAATAAAAATAAGGAGCTTTAGATTTAATACATACTGAAATTTGAACATATATGAATTAAGTTTATAGATGGATTGACTTCGATTTTTGATTTTTAATTTTTTGCAAGCGAACTCAAATATAGAAATATTAAAATATGTTTCGAGTAACAACTGTAATAAAAATTTTGAAACAAAATTGAGAAAATAACAATTAGTTATTACGAATATTACTTAATTGCGTATATATTAAGCTTACAATTTAAAGCCGGTATTTTTTAGGCCCAATGTTAACTTAGAGTAAATGGGAGGAGGACTTGTGTTTGTACGAACCAGAGAGAGAGAGAGAGAGAGAGAGAGAATGGAAATATTTCAAAATTTGGGCCCTTACACATTTGGGCCTGTCGTACGGGCCTCTTAAAAATTTGGGCCCTTAAAATTTTCGACTCTTACTTAACAATGCTAGTTATTCTTTTTTTCTTTTTTTTTTTTTGAGGGAAATTCCATTCATAACTCAGCTATTCGTCCCTCTAAATGAAGCAACAAAACTAGGGATACAATCGAACTAAGAATGATTACAACTACTAGACGTAGTGAGTGATTAGTATTTTTTGACTATTAGTGTCAAACGTAAGAACATACAACTAATATGTTTCACTTATTGAACATTATCCGCAATCAATTCCATGATGTGTTTTGGGTTTAACATAACCAATGATTTACTTTGATATGCTCAAAAGTTAAAAGTAAAATCAAAACATGATCATGAAAACAAAATAATGAAAAAAATATAAAATGATTTTCGGGTTTCAAACCAAATTAAAGTAACTTCATCTTTCGATGTGGAGTGACAGTGGAAGTTCAGTATGTGTAATAACTCAGAAGGAGGAAAAAGGAGTTGATTGGTTAAATGTCAGCTTATATATATTTCTTTACATAATTAAAGGAGGCACTTTCATGGGCACTATTCACACTTTTGTAGGCTGCTTCCCCCCTCTCTCTGTTCTTTTTTTTCTTTTCTTTTCTTTTTTTTTTTTGGTGTGTGTGTGTTGTAGGCCTTGTTTCTTTGTTTCTTATTTAACAAGTTTTATTTATTTTTATTCTTTTCATGATTATGATATTATATTATGGTATTAAATTAAATATCTTAATGTGAACATTAATACAAGTTAACGAGTAAGAGTAAATTATAAATATATAATTCATAAAATTATCCCAATTATTATTATTATTATTATTTAGAGTAAATTTTTTACTTTATACTGTGTATTTATTTTTTCTCAATATTCTTCTATTTTTAAATTAGTTATTATTAGAGTCCAATAATAACATTTATAGAGGCTTTAATCTAAAACCAACTATTTGTTATAAACCAAATTCATGTCATGGCAGAATGTGGTAAAAAAGTGTGACAGTAAATTTTCTTTGTTAAACTACTTTATAAGATTATTATAATTTTCTTTGTTAAACTACTTTATAATATTATTATTTAACCAATGATTGATTCAAGATTATTTTCAAATACAATTATGTTATATGATTTATGAAATTATAATTTAATTCATTTGATCACACATTGTTAATTTCAGTTCCACATCATTTTCTTATAGTAAATTAAAACGTAACAAATTATTAAATTTTCTAATTGAATTCAATTTATAAGTTCTATTAGTTATTAGTTTGATAATAATAATGATAATGATAATAATAATCATAATAATTTCACTTAAGTTCATCTTCCAACTAATATGTTAACTTTTAATGAAACATTTTAAGTTACTTCAACAGGTATAATTATTCCTACAAAATTCATTTTATTTATTATTAGTAAAATCTCTTTTACAATTCTAACGGACAACATGCAACGCACAATCCACAACTAGTACTATATATATGCATTAGTCAATATACCCCAAAAAAGGTTGAAAAAAAAAGGATGAAAAATAAAACATAAGAGCCAAGGCGGAGATTACACACATTTTTTATTCTTTATTCATATAAGAGCAACTATTGAGATAAAGTATAACTAGACAACTTTAAAGAAGCAAACATAAGATTACATTTATCTTATCCTTCGAACTATTTACGTGTTTAACTCCTGTGAGAGCAAATATCACGATAACAACCAAAAAAAAGAAAAGGCCATTTTTCCACAAAAGCAACGCAAATAGTTGTACTGAATATAATGGAGTTTCCCTACGTTTTGAACTTAATTTTTCGAAATATAAGCTGGTCACGAAGTGAATAATAGAATTTGGGTTAAGCCCAAGGTTAATTTCATGATGTAGCCCCAAGGTTAGATGGGCCCAAATCCATTAACAAAACAAATGGAGGAAATTTCATTTATTTCTTGATTAAATTCTAATTTATCATTCCATTTTTGGATCAATTTTGAATTACATTTCTCATGCATTGGCAAAACTTTTTGTTGCCATTTTGAATTACAATAACAACATTTCAATTAATATTTGGAATATTTTAATATTTTGGAAAAAGAGAAAAACAAACAATGAGTTACTAAGAAAAGATACTATTTGTAAAATTTTAATTCCACCAACTATAAGTATCAACTAAGACTTGTATATTAGATTTTACGTTTTTTGTCTTTTAGTTTCATCTTTTCAATTTAACTATCATGTTAAATATACAAATTGAAAGGCATAGCTTATCATGTTCCAAATTTCATCTTTTCTTGCATTTTTACTAAAGAAGACGTCTTAAAAAATATGTTTATATAAGCTCAATTCATTTATTCATCGTGACTATATATATATATATATATATATATATATATAGTCAGTCCACAAACTTTAGCTACTAAAGTTCACCTCGTGTGTGTGATAGAATTCAATTGTGGAAATTGTATCCTTCACATAATTGAACTTATTATATTTGGGTCCTATTCTTATTGGATGCTCGATTATGGAACCTATGTTTGGGTAGTCGCACTCTACAAACAACCGTTACTATATTTGTCCAACTGTAGTCCATGAGGACTGGCCATTCACTTGCACTAATAAAGGAAGACGTGATTTTAATTGATATGCATAAGAGACAGGACTTACAGTTGGCTCCATATCTAGATTTTTATCTTAAATTTAGATAGTGGTTGATAAGATTGTTATGATATCATGTTAGCTTTTACACTCCAGGTCATCTCCAATCTCCATGGATCACTTACTTAGGCCGTTCAAGAGATCAAACAGAGACTTAACTCTACCTTAAATGATACTTGTGTAAATATGGAGCTGGTGCCACATGTCCTGCATTACTTCTTAACTTTTAACTTTTAACATTGACTCCAACCTCCACGTCAGCTCGTACACAACATACTACGATTCTTCAGAAGAATTTAACAAAGTATTAATTATTTTCCCCAACATTAAAAATTCAAGAAACTCTTTCATACTCATGAAGTGTACACTCAACTCAAAAGTAGAAGCAAAGAGAACATTATTAGCTGTCCCAACTCAATAATTAGTCAAATGGGAATAGCCACTTGAAGGAATGATCAACAATTTTTATATATAGAAGTGTTCAACATTGAAATACACAAAGGTGTATTCCTCTCGTTGTGCTTATAAATGGTCGATCACAGCAGTCCAAGCAAACATGTATAAGCCAAATTGTACTAGTATTTTGTTCTTAATTGGGAACAATTACCCACATCCAATTATATATATAAAAAAACTTGCAAAATGTGTATAGAATATTATAGGGCATTTTAGGTTGGCATGCATGTGTTGATATATATAGGATCATGCGCAAAAGCACGCGGTCTGACTCCCAATGCTGCCATACTTGTTGCATTTCTTGCAAATCATGCTATTACACATCATGATTGTTTTTAGGTTTATTATTTATCAATTTTGAGACAATGTGCATCTTAAATCTCTCTTAAGTAAGTTTCACATCTTGTGCTGAAAACAAATCAATATGCTAAATGTGGTAATCTATTCGAGGTGAGGATGTACTATTCAAACTATATGTTCTGTGTAATGGTTTAATAATTAAGGATTCAAAATCAGTTAAAACGGGTGAAAAACGAGACTCTAGTTGTTATATTAGCACAATTTGATAAGCCCATTTTGAATTTTCTCTAATTAAATACACCCAACGACATGATAACATTCAATGATTCAAAATCAGTTGAAGAAATTAAAAGAAAGACGAGAGTCTAGTTGTTACATACGCACAAGTTGGTAAGCCCTTTTGGAATTAATTTTTGTCTAAATACACCCAATGAGTCAATAAAATTTTGATCATGCAAGATTAGTAGACTAAATAAATATTGATGATCACTTGTATGTGTATATATTAGTAATAAGTTGGGTGACAAGAAGCTGCCAAACCACTCATTAGCTCCCTTTTCGATACTTTTGTCTTGAATTCTTTTTATTGGGATCTTACATTCTTTTGGATCACCATTTGATCATAGTGATTTTTTTAAATTACATTGGTACATACCTAGCTATATTGTCTTGTTTATTTTTTATGCGTGCGTACGTGTGTATAAAATGGGTAAAAGAATTCCTATGAAACAAGCATGTCCAAGTTGAGCAAAACCAGATTAACTATCTAGGTTTTGAGCATGCGCCGTGGGGTCCACTTTTCACAATTATGCACATCATTAAGGTCTTATTAATTATGTATTAAACACTACAAAAACCTAGTTCTAAAGGGAAGAAAATACATATATTTATTTTTAACCGAGTAGTAATAATGTTATTGAGCAGGAGTACTTTATGTGACGGTAAATTTCATGTGTCATTATAGGTAAAATTAAATCAAGAATTATGGTGAGCTTTAGTGTCACCTAAGCTAGTGAATAGTACCTGAACATAACAATATTATTGTTCCTGAGCATTCATACTGCCAAGAGGCAAACAACACGATCATGAAATCGCAATTTACTATTCGTGAATTGCAAACTAAATTTTGAGTTGGTTGATAGGGTAAACAATTTCAATCAAGTGTTAGCGAATGTATATTTTTATTATTTAATAAAAAGGTGAAGTCTTCATCGTTCATTAATATCATAGCTGGGGAGGTGATACATTATATAATTTGCACAAACTTTTTGGGTCTTACCTATGATTGAGACCTATTACACATTCATTTCCTCTGAATTGTGCATCATATATAGGTTTCCTTTTCAATGAAAGTGAAAGTGATTATAAGGGAACCAAAAGGAAAGGAATAGGACATCTAGTGATGTTTCCAAGAGACAAATTTTTTATGCAGTTCATTCTTCAAGTTATTTTGAATTTTTGATTGATCATGTGTAGCAAATATCTATATCTTTAGATTAAAATTGATACAAAATGAGCAAATTTTAATATATATATACATATATATATAGTAACAAAGTTTTTCTCACTTTCAACGGCCTCTATCGCGGGATATTTGTTTGACAATTTAGCACCTTCAAGAAAGAAGGGTTTGGGTAGGTGGTTTGAGTTTATAACGGATCATTCCGTTTGTCATCTAGGGTATTGAGATTGTAGTTGCAAAACATGGGAAACCGGTGATTTTTTGCATTTTTATACGTTATGGAGCCATGTTATTTCCATAGAAATTTGAGATAGAGGTACCTTCAAATAATTAATATTATTTAATTAAGTTTTAACTTTTATCTATCTCCTTTCTTAAAATTTTTGTGGATTAAATTTGTAATAATCTAAGAACATTTTATTAAATATAAGTTGATGATAAGGTGATCTTCCAATGTAATCTTACATTTGGATTCTGAAAATCGAAATCCAACAAGTGAAGGGCATTATGTGAATATTTATATGAGTACTTGCTACCATGTGTTTGAATATATAAGATGGATTATCACCAAACTAAAGAAAATTAAAAGATTGATTAATCAGTGTCGCATCTGATATATATATATATATATATATATATATAAGTACCTTCCAAAATCTTGTTCTTGATCAATAAAAATATTTTAAGAGAAAAAGGGAGAAGTCCTCTTTTCGTTGCCTTTCAATTCCAGTATGATTTGGAAATCGGAATCGAAATCGTTTTTTTTTCCCATTTTCTTTTCTTCATTCACTCTTTGTCTACGTGCCTAAATAAATAATAAATAAGTGATTAAACAAAAATCCAATCTTAATTTATATGAGGGATTCCCGTTTAAGATATATTGTGAACATAAAGGACACAAATACAGCATATGAGATCAAATGTTAGTGAATGATCTACATAGAGCTTTAAAGAGGATTCACGCGTGGTCACTTAGATATGAAAAATTGTGGATATCGAACTTTGAGTTTAAACATGTCAAAACATGTGTCAATACGTAATAGAAGTGCACTCTGTTCATGATAAAACGCGAGACTTAGCACAAACCTGGAGCATAAGTGAGGCTAAGCGTGCACTGATTAATACACAAGTTGTTACTTGATTTTTCTGTCCAACATTTTCATCACCGCCAAATTATTTCTCTGAAATATATACACATGTTGCTGACCATATATACGGGAGGTTTTTCCCTTCAGCATATAAAAGTAAATGTATGCATTTCTTTTATGCCTCCTCCTCCAGCTTTAATTTCTCTTGTTTCTTTCTGAGAATTAATTTATATATTCACCATTGTTCTCCCTTATATATGGCCGCCGGATCGACGACTAAAGCGGCATTGTAGCAGTTAACCTAAGCCTGCCCAATTAAAAGAAATCTTAACCTTCAATTGTATTACGAAATCTTGTATAAAAAAATAGACTTTATATCCATTAATATATATCACATCATGGGTGGTTTTTTTAATTTCTTCTGATAAGAGTAAAATGCGTTTTCTAATATTTACCTTGTACCTCAACAATCACTGTCTTAAATATTTTAGTGTAACTTAAATAATAATCACAACTTGCATGGCTACAAGTAAACGTAACACAGTAGTTGACACAAGCCGTTTTTAATTAATTATCTCTTGTATACGTATATGTTTATATGATATATGTAATATATCCCTAACTATGCAAGAGCCAATAGATTTGCAATTGAATCGGAGGCCCAATTTTTGTTAACATGAAATGGAGCCTTTTTGAGTAGGGTAAATATGGAGTGTGACCGGAAGATGGTCAAAAAAATAGCCAAAACTTACGATATTTAGTTGAAACACTAATTTTATTTTTTCTTTTTCAAAGAGTAAAAGATACGATTTAATTTTTGAAAGTGGGGGTGGCCACCCCCATCTCCGCCACTAATGGGCTCGGGTACCAAAGGCACAGCTCACAAGAATATTCAACGTTTTTCCCGACCCGTAATGTTACAGAATTCAAGTTTCTAGTTATAAATACTCCCTCTATTTCCTTTATTTTTATTTATTTATTATTATTATTTTTGCAGAAGATATTTATTCCCTCTATTCTGATTATTATATAGTCTTGTTTTCTTATTCTAGATATCCCAACTATATAGATTTGTTCTAATTTGAGGAGTTATTATTTGTCTTTTACGAAAGTGACTTTATTTAATATGTTTAGTATATAACTATTCTTTTCATTAAATAAGGGTATATATATATTAGAAAATTATTTTAAAAATTTATTTTTCCAATAACTTTTCTTAATATTTATGAAAAAGTGAACAAACCTTTATATATGCACAACCGTGAGCAAGCAAAGAAAACGAGTTAAGATAGGAACAAAATATTCGATAGACAATTAAATGTTGCATACAATGTGAAACTCACATTCTGAATATCCAATGGCCCGAAAGAATGAAAAAGCCTAGTGAAAGAAGATAGGAATGGTGGGAAGAAAAGAAATGGTCGAGAAAACACTTTACGTACAAATATTATTAACTCTAAGGACGTTTATGTGTGTCTGCATTAATTCTTCAAATTGATTGATGTTGAACTAATTTTGTGGTAATATATATCATTTTGGAAAGTTGGCGTGTTCAATCCCTAATTAGACATTGGAACTTTTTTTTTTTTTTGAACAAGAGCATTACAATTCCAATGTCTTCCCAGCACCAAATTAAGAAGGAATAGTTACATCAAGCTAAGCAGAAGAAACTTGTGTTCTATGTACTTCGATTTATTCTAATATAGCAGTTTCAAAAGATGGAATTTGATCTTCAGAATGGCAGACTAGCTAGGAAGGGAATGGAATGAAGGAAAAGAAGAAGCTGACAGTTGAAAGTAGAGAATTGTGCGGAGATGGATTCGGATGTAGAAAAGTAGAGGAGAAGAAAGAGAACCAAAAATCGCTTCAGCTCGTTCTCTTTCACAAGGCTAGGCGTTTGGTGGATCGAGTCAATTTTGCGCTCAGCTCAAAACGAACTTCACCCTTGTTAGTTTGAGATTTAGACGGCGTGAAACTAATTTTGATATTTTCGATTTTCGACCACTATAAGTTTTTTGATTTGATTTCTGAGTTCTTTCACTCTTCAACTAGACTGAACCCATCGGTGATCGGATTCTCGTGTTAGGTTGGGTAAACTCAAAAAAAATTGCCCACCCTTTGGCGTGTTCGGAAAGCGGATAATAATAATTAATAGTGAGACTGGGTGTTTTCGGTCAAACAGGACCTCTTGCACCAAAAGATACCACATTTAGGGATCTCGACAGCAAAATTTCCACTTATGGGATCTTAATGCAAAAACGTTCATCACTGAGGGACTAAACTTGCTAAATTTCCATTTAATTATTGATGTGGAATACGGGAAATGATAATTTGAGAGTATATCGGTGTAAATTAGTAAAAATAATCTAGTACTATATGTACTAACACTATATAGTGTCATATAGTCATACTACGTATATCAAAGCGCACACGACAAGATTGTGATTTCCCATGTGAGGTGCTTCGATGAGCATATGGCACCAAATGAGACTAGTGTAATAATTAGATTATAGAATACTAGTTTTTGAGCATACCAGTTCGAACTCAAAACTCGAAATAGTTTTAGCCAGCGCTTGTATTTGGCGTGTCATCTTCATTGTTCTTCATTGTTGTTTTTGTTATATGCGATTGGCAAGTTTTAGTTATTGTATGCCGACATGAACGCGACATGTAAACCGGGGCATAGGCTGGGGTGGCCTCCCTGGTCCAAGGCTATTCCCCTGTTTTGGAGAAATCCTTTGCATAATTAAAAAAGAAAAAAGATTAGGTTGCGTTGTTTTCGTGATTTAGTTTTCTATTTTTCAGTTTTAATTCATTTTCAATTTTTTGTTTTGATTGCTTGTTTTCAGATCTCTAAAAATACATTTACTTTGTCATTTTGGAAAACTATTTTAAGAAACCCAAAATTGGAAAACGTGTTCTCTTTGACATTTTGAAAATTTATTTGCTTGTTAAGTAAATTACATTATTTTGTTCTTTCTTTAAAAAAATTCTTTTGTTTTAATATATCATTAGCAAGATTAAACTATGAGAGTTTGCAATAGTTGGTTGTATGGAAAAAAGAAACACATAATAATAATAATAATAATAATAATAATAATAATAATAATAATAATAATAATAATAATAAACTAACTCCAAAAGCAAAAAACACATGAATAAAACTAAAGGAGAGAGAAATTAGAGGGGGAAGGGACAAAGGGTTGTAAAAGTAGATGAAAGAGAAATTGGAATTCTCAAAACAAGTGTTTTCCTATTTTTAATTAAGTACTTGTTTTGCTTAAAAATTCTCACAACGACTTTTTATCATTTTCTATTTTCTTTGTTAAAAAAATTTCTTGTTTTTCAAAATTCGTTTTTCAAAATATGAATCTAAACACGTTTTCAGTATTTTAAAAAACTGAAAACTAAAAACTGTCTCAAAACAGTAAAGAGAACAAACCCTTAGTGACTGGCTCATGATCGACAAATTTTGACTTCTCCTTTTATTATTTTCTGGTTATACCCGTGCAATTATAGATGTCCTTCCATTATAAATATTGTTAGTCTATATGAGCCAGGTATTTGCTGTTTAATGTTATACATATGGATCGGGGCAACTATAATAAGTTTGAATATTCCCACAAAGCTATGATTTTGATGAGAGAATGTCTTTCTCAATGCCTAGTTGGTGCAGTTATTTTGAACATGACAACGAGGAAATAGCCTTTCCTTAAACAAGGAAAGAAATTAATCTCCTCTTGAAATTTCCAGTTTTAATTTCTGCACGACTTTAGCACAAATATATCTATCTATATATAGTGTGAGGACCACCTTCTATTTCAAATGTCACAACCACATATACTATCAATCTCCAACGTTGAATTTGAGTTTGGTAACTTGGGTTCCCTTTCCAAGCAACAGGGCATTGGTATCTTCTACGCGCCATTCTGTTTGATCATTTCATTCCGTATTTAATTATACTCATAGTGATCTATTAGTTCTGCTTTCTTAGTAGAGTTACCTCTTAACGTGAGCACTTCATGTGAGCACCATGCCCAAGTGTTTAGAACTTATTGTACGGGACGAGGACATCAGCTAATGTAAATTGTAAAGAATGATGTCGCACGATAAAGAGAGTCATAAATTATTAAAATCACTTGAACTTAAACATGAATGAAAATTTGATATTTAATTCTAACACTTTATATTCAATTCAACGTAACAAACATTATCGAGTCGAGGTAGTTAAGTAAAGAAAATATCATAAAAACTTAAAAACAACATAATGGAATGTTCTGGACATTCCACAAGTTGCAGCTACCGGCTAGAAAGGGAGGGGAAAATGGAAAAATGAAATAAGAAAGGGAATAATTTTTGCTGCAAGCTTAAAAGGCAAAATTTGTATCCCCATAGAAAAAGTGTGTCCCCCCTTTGCTAATTGCTTGTGCTAGACAAAAAAAAAAAAAAAAAAAAATTAGGTTTCCCACATTATTTACATATTTTCACCTTCTGAGTCGATCCGGAAATATAAATAAAATTACTCAAATTTATGCATCAAGTCGTGCTCTAAACAGACACCGTTCAATACTGCTGAGAATTGTAGTCATAAATTAATAGACACCGTTCAGTACCGTCAACGAGTAGTCACGGTTTGTAATCCTGGGTTTAACAGGAAAAGGAGTAATTTCAAAGAGTTTTCATACCATCGTCCAAAATTGTCCTCCCTCCTGGTTGGAAACATTCCTCCACTTAAAAACCAATTATGTGAAAAGATATGTAAATAATCTGCCAAAATAAGTCGAAAATTTCCAGCGTAACAAACAGGAGAGAGAGAACAGGGAAATTGTTGAGAGGGAGAGGTTGATGATGAGCTGGAACAAGCTAGGTGGAAAACCTACTCCATCAAGAACCGCTTCACAATCTTCACGCTTGGTTCCACCACCTGTTTTTCCCAAATATCCGTCACCCTCTTGCCGGAAAGTTTCGCCGTGACCGCGGCTGTGGCATCTATTCTTTTCAGGTCCCAACCGGCGGCGTCCCTCAGCCGTTCGATCTTACCCAGTTGTCGCTTCGCAAGCTGACACGTGTTGTCCTTGACTGCGTTCACTGCCGCCCCATACGCCGACCTAATCGCAACGTCATCAGCGATTTTATTATTATTTCTGAAGTAGCTCTCGAACTCGGGCACTCCGATGGCTTTTCTCAATCCGGATTCGCTCACCGAGTCCGATGCTGGGTCATCGAAATACTTGGCTAACTCTTCGAACATCCCCAAGTCGAGCATGTCATCGACTCGCTTGATTAGGTACTGATTCAAAACCGTTAACGAGACATCCACCCAGAGGAAACAACAGTTGTACCGGAGCTGTTTACAGAAGACTGAGTTAAACGGGTCGGAAACCGAATCGCTGAACACGTCGATTTCGGGCTTGAACTCTTCAGCCAAAAGGGTGTAGATGAACGAGTTGGACCCGCCAGCGACAATGGGTAGCTTCCGGCGGGAGAAAATCTGGGAAATGGTATCCGCACCGAGTGATCTGAAATCAGAGGGCGTGAGCACGGGGTGCGAGTTGGACGGGTGGAACTCGCCGAGGAGATGGTGAGGGACATTTTCACGCTCATGCAATGGGATTTTGTTGGTTGTGATTTCAAGGCCGCTGTAGGTCTGGATTTTGTCGGAGTTGATGATCTCAGAAGGGAAAAATCTAGAGGCCAAATCTACAGAAAGCTTGGATTTACCAGAGCCAGTGGCTCCCAATATCACCACTATCTTCTTATTCTGGCCGCCAGTGGCGGTGATAGTCATACGTTGCCATCTGGAGAGGGGTTTTCTGGGAACGGAGGTGGAGAGGAGATTAGTGGAGTGGTTTATGTAGGGCAAGTGATGAATTCCGGAGAAAAATGTTGCTCTTCTCATAATAAGGAAAGAGAGAGGGAGAGGAAAGAGAAAGAGAGAGACAGAGAGATGTATACGCAGATGTTTATATATATATTTGGGCGTATGAAATGGTGATCGTACAAGTGGTACAGTCTGATGAGTATATGAAGGAGGTCTGGTGCAGGTTAGTTATCTCTTAAGTGGAAATGGCGT
The DNA here is from genome assembly GCA_963692815.1 of Nyctanthes arbor-tristis. NCBI lineage: Eukaryota > Viridiplantae > Streptophyta > Magnoliopsida > Lamiales > Oleaceae > Nyctanthes > Nyctanthes arbor-tristis. Next base: position 20,273 of record CAVNYN010290879.1, on the reverse strand, counting down.
CAGCCATTCTCTTCTCCATTTCATTTCATCCTCCGTAATTGAATTGATTCCATTTACAGTCTGAAGCTTCTGCATCAATTATTTCTTCTGTGTTGGTCTCAAATATTGAAGCATTCCGTCACCTCTTTCATTCAGTGTGTGCTTCACTGCGTGCATGAGAGGCGTTGGGAAGAAACAGAGGCTGTTAGTGGTATGAAATGGGGGAGCTGTGGAACAAGGAAGGAGGAGGAATGCTAGAACTTGTGCTGAATATAAACCATTGGGCGTCCTTCACCGAATTTTTTTTGTTCTTAACATAATAAGAGTTAAATAAGAAAGAAAAATAAACGAAATTGAATAATGAAAATTTGTGTAGTCAGAAATAATATAAAATCAAATACATTTATAGTCATAAATGGTGTCTCACAGGCCAACATAGCCGCTAGTAACTAATTTGACGTCTCTAGATGCATATCACGTTGACGTTATGATGTTAAATTATTCAGTTGGGAAATGCTGGTTTAGAAACATGTGGACCGATTTATTTCGTTGACCAAATTCAAATTACTTTCATATATTTCTTGTTTAGTCCTCAATCATTTATGTCTGTGGGGACGTGGTCTATTAGTTTCTGTTTTAACATAAATTGTCCCCAAAACATCAATTTTTGAAATATTGGGCACCGTTTCTGTCTGAATTTTATGTGCAGTTAGAAAACATAATAAAGAAATTAATTGAATTAAAAATCCAACCATGTTCATTTCACATGTACGTATACGCGATACTGCAGATATAAGGGAAAAATGTAAAATAATAAGCGTTTATATAATAATAACACATAAATCAATTAATTTGCTATTAAAAAAAAAAAAGCCAATCGACATCAGTCATAAGACTATCAAATAAATGACATTATATTATGCTAAAAATTATATATCCACAATCATATTTCGAAAAAAAAGGGCCCTACTTACAGCGAGCTATGCCTATATGAGGTGAGACCCGTCACTTCTGAGAAACAGGCAAATGCTACATTTCAGAAATGGAGATAATTTCTAGTACTCCAAAAATGAGTTCACGTATGATATATAACACGTGTACATGGCATAAAAGGAGGATTTACTAATTGATTAATAGAACTCGAGTCCACTTGTCCAATTTTATTCACTATGTCTAAGGTGCTTAGCGTACTAAAAAATTTTCGTTAGGGGGAAAGCAATTTTCGATATTTATTTTACTTCATATTGAGTTCGTTTCAAGCAATAATAATTAATAACATGTACATCACTCACAATGAAGAAGAAAAGGGAGAGACAGAAACTTTCAGTGGAACTCTTCAAATTCACGGCGGGAATGTTGCGTGCCGAAACTACGGGATTACTCCTTTTTTTTTTCCCCTTCCCCATTTTTACTCCCTTTTAGCTCAATTTATGGACATGATATTTGAAGTCTTTTCTTTTCCTTTCCTATTTTGTTTCTTTTTTTCCTTTTTCAAATGATGATAGGCGTATTTAGCATTTGAAATCAATAAATTGCCTCGGTAACTTTTTGTTATGAGACTACTCATTAACACAATGTTTGGAGACTGTTTAAAAATACCTTGAATTTATCAACTAATTTAAATTTCAACTTTTAGACACATGGTAACACTACATTTAACCACATATTTGATTTGACTTAAACTCTTACATCATTTTAATCATTACCTCCATATGGCACAATTACATCTCGACACTTATATAAAATTTAAATTTTAAATCTATTTAAAAACCCACTCATTTTTAAATCCTTACCAAACAAATCCTAAATGAATTTTTTTTTTAACCGACCAGCAACCATAATAATTTAAAAATAGTTATTAAGATATAACCGCCAGCTATCTTAAAAAGATAAAAACACGTACGATTTTTGGCCATATTCTTTTACCACATCAAATCAAATTATGGTCTTTCAAATGGCAATGTTCATGTCCCATTAAGTTGAAATGTATCAAGACCCTAATTGGACTATACGATAATTTCCATATGGTCTATGTTGTAGTTGAGCTACGGCCTCGAACATTTTTATTGGGTCTGAAATGACAAGTGGCATTATATAAGTTTATCATCACAGAAGTCCCTTATCTTAAAAAAAACGGTGATGTCAATTGGTAATGACTAATAAAATTTAATTCTGAACTTAAAAATTATTATTATAAATATTGTACCAGTCACCATTTAACTCTAACTTGTGCATCGTATTTTGTTCTAATTTATTTATATTCTACGTACCTATATTTCATAGTTAATTCTTAATCTCTCATAATCCCACAAGACAATTTTTTTCTTACTTAATCACATGAAGCTAATTATTATATTATATGACTAAATTAAATGTTAGCCTCCTCTTATGTGTGACTCGATAGTAGTAACAAGATTATAAGTAGTTAGTCAACGTCATTGACTTCATGCTTTTTATCACAGGATATATACTATTGAGTTCTAATTTTTTTAATACGGGATCGGGAACTCTTTTAATTTACTTAATTATTATTTTACTTTATCTTATAATTATCTAATATTAATATGATGTGTCACTTGATAGCTAAAAAAAAAAAAAAAAAAACTCAGCTCGATCCGATAGAGACATATATAGTTGTAAGCTCGACCACGAACCCTGGTTATGGTTTGCTGTTTTTTATTTTTTATTAATTTTTAGAACAATTTTCTGAATTCTTTAGTCCTAGACAATAATAGATGACAACCGTACTTTAAGGATCGTTTTAGTAAATGACTTAATATTTAAAAGTGTCATCTTGTATAACAGTCTCCTTTCTTATATTTGATTGGTACAATTATGTTCGGATCTATTGTCACATAACAATAGGAGAAGAACATGCAACGATAGAAAAGCAAATAATTTGTATTGATCAGTTCGTACCATAATGTGTTAGTTTATTTGTAGGAGATCTTTTTCATTTAGCATGTATGTCATACCTCTTACATTTGGCATCCCATGCCACATTCAGAAGACACCAAGTGTAGGGTTGCAACGTACGATTAATGTTTATTTAAGTTCCTAAGACGGGTGACCACTTGAAGTTGATAATAACAAACTTAATTTAATTGTGTGGAGAAGGTAAAATAAGTATTTATTTGGGTATAGAACTTCAAATTTAACACTATTCAATTCGTGACTTACATGTCATCATCTTTGAGCAGAGGTCGATGTCAATTGCAACTGACTCAACCGAAAGCTCCAAGGGCCCGTTGCCATCCATATCCTTGAGTTAGATCGATTTGAATACTTAAGTTATAGCTAGAGACCTCGTCCTAGTAATTTTGTAGCATACATAAACTAGGCGGGGTCAGAGAGGTCACACATCAATTGATACACATTGGTTATGATAATTTTTTAACTCGTTTTATGATATATTGTACATATGCTTAAGACAAAATTATAATCTAGAAAAGTTATGAATTGTTAATTGGTCCTGATGCATCATTACATGAAAATTTTATTTGTAATTTGTAGTCTATTACAGTTAAAAATTATTGTAAAATACTTCTTCATTACTCGGTACGCTAATAATGATCTAAATATCTAGACGTCAGTCTTCATGCAAATGACCTTTTTCTCACTTTCTTTATTTTCTTGTATTATTATTATTACTTTATATTTTTTCCTTGCTTTTATTCAAAATTTGTGATCCCGTGGGTTGCCAAAAAAAATTGTGATCCCATGAGTTAGAAATAATCATTCATGATCCAGTGCTTTCTTTTAAAGCGAAATTAATTTGACCTATTTTAAATATTACAACTCTTTTGACGGCATTGATATTCACTCGTTAGTCCTTTGTGCATTTTGCAGAAAAGGTCTCCAAGCTTTCCATTCATTTACCCATCTTTAATTTTTAAATCTAGATGAACAAGTCCCTAATCTTTGTAAAATTTACACTTTTATCCAAATACATATATTTCATCAATAAAATGTTTGGGTTTGTTTGATAGCCATTTAAATTAAATCCTATTATAATTGAAACTAAATTTGAAATTTATGTTTCTTAAGAGTATTGCAAGAATATAGAAAAGTAATATATATGCACAATGACAAAACAGTTATATAGAATTTAATTTAAATTTTAATATTATATATGTGTCACTTTTCTGCACAAATATTTTATTTTTTCTATATTATTACGTGACATGAATTTAAAATATAACTTTCAATTATAACATTATTCCATTCAAATTGTTGCCAAACATAACTTATCATTTTAATATTTTTTTTTGAGTCTATCATTTTAATAATTAAATATATGCATTTAGATGAAAGTATAAATGAATGCAAAGGCTAAGGACCAATTTGTTCAAATTTAAATGTTGGGAATGAAAATATAAATGAATGCAAAAGTTGGGAACGTTTGCTGTAAATTACCCAAATGCTTTTCACTTGTTGCGTTTTCCATCTAATATCAGGTTAATTGACCAAACTCTTGCTATACTTGCAAGCAGATTACTAAATTTGACTTGCTTGTAATCAGATCATCAAATTTTAAGTTAATAGCAACTAGGCCACTCAACTTCCATTGCTAACAATCAAATCATTGAAATTTTATTTAATTTGATTTGAACTTTTAGCTGCAACAGCGTCGCCCCATTAACATGAAATTGTTACTTCATCATCTGATTAAAGTCAAAGAAAATGAGAAACTTTATACCCAAAATAGCGCATATTATTAGAGATAATTTGATGGTTTATAATAATCTTATTCCACATGTATCTTGAATAATTTTATATCATTCTTAAAATGTCAAAGTGAAATAACACCAGAACAACCTTTAATTTATGTCATTAATCTCTATTAAATAATCTAACACTCTATTTATTTAGCAATATAATAATGGAAATTTAATCAAAGCTTAATGACTAACATTGACAGTAATCAAAATTGAGTGACCTAGTTGCTATTAAATTAAAATTTGATGATCTAGTTACAAGATAAGTACATGTTCATTAATATAATTGCTGAAAATTGTAGTTTAGTAATTTTGGTGCAATAAGAGTGAAAGTTCAGTGACTTTTGTTACAATTAATCCTCTCATATCATCTAAAAGTTTAACTTTTCGTTCTTGGTCACTAAATATATTTGCTGCTATCTTGTTTGGTTTACTTAATTTTAATACTTTGTTATTAAATACCCCATTATTCTTCAATAACTTGTGGCCATCGACAATCAAAAGTCGGGGCGAAGTGTGGCATCATATGTTCTAAGATAGATACACCAACTAATCAAGTTGTGATGGCAAAACTGGAAATACACCATGGTTTACTAATCCATATTAATTAGAATCGCGTCATATGTTTCCTTCCTTGAAAATACGTAACTCCAAATTTAGGGACTAGACTGTAACAATTTTTTTCTGGGGACCAAACTGAGAGTCAAAAGTTCATATTAACCCACAAATAACGGTAAACTTCCCGAACCCACCCCCACCAACCCACAAAGAAGAAAAAAGAGAACGATAATGAAAATGAATGTCAAGAAGTTGAATTCATTTGCCACTTGATTGCCTTTGATTCTTAGGTGGTCCAGTCAAGATTTTCCCGTTTGCTGAATTCTCACCAATTTTTGGATTAAACTTTGGTAACAAGAATTTTCTCAATGAACTAATCACATTATGACTAGTACCATTATGTGGTCCTGACTGTAAGTGTGGAGGGGGAAAATGAGGAGAAGAAGAAGAAGAAGAATGGAAGAGGAGAAATGACACACAGTGCAGACAACAGTTTCCTTCCTTCCATTTGATAATAACATATTATCAGTGGATTCAAGAAGAATATTGCATCGAAATATATACAGTTGATTTATTTACTTTTGTTTTAATTGTCATCTTTCACTCTGCATATGCCTAAAGTTTTCAAGACAACATTCTTTCTGTTGCATTCACATTTTCTTCAATGGATTCTAAACTTTCAAGTTTTAAATGTTTTCGTTTGAATTTCATACTCAATTTGAGGCAATCTAGCTCTCCAATGAGCAGTAGAGGTACCAATGCAATTTTCTACCTATAGTTGGTGTCATGAATAATGAGAAGAAGTTCTATCTCTATTTGCTAACCTTATTTTGATGGAGTTTTGTCGAGTGAATCCAACGAAGTATAATCCAATTTCCCCATAATAACACTAAGGAAGAAAAAGCGTCTATAGGCACACGCTTAGATCATTCAAGTTTGAAACTTACACTCCATATGTTGCGCCTTTTCATACGCTAACCACGCTTTATTTAGCCTCATTGTTCAAGATTTCATTTCAACACTCTTTTCACACCATATAATTTTTTAAAATAATACATATATAATATAATACATAAACCGTAAACCCTTCTAAAACCCCCCCCCCAAAAAAAAAAAAAAAATTATATAAACAGTAAATAAATAATTTATGAATGTGAACATTTCAATTCAATGAATTGTACTTATAATTCCCTGTTAGTTCACATTCTTTCTCTTCTTCAAATTAAAGAGAATGAGTAGAGTTAAATTGTGAAAATTTGTGCTGTACACATCAATCACACGATATATACATGAATTTGATTTATTTGGCCAAATTTAAATTTGAAATAGAATGAGAATTAAAGAGTGCTAAATTTTGCAATGCAAATTTATATGCACGAAAATTTTCAAAAACTTTCCACTCATATGGCATGCATGAATGCATGGCACATATTGGCTGAAAAGGCGATGGCCACCCCCATTTTTGAGAAAATACTATTTATTAACAAAGAAAGATTTTATTGTTTCGGCTGTAGGTCTTCAATTTTCATCCATCTCTTCGACTATTTTCTGGCTATGCCACTAAAGTCACATGCATTTTAAACTTAAATCATGTGCATTTTAAATCTACATAGCATATATTTATTTATACCACATAAGTGAGAAATTTTATTACAAAACTTTCAGGAAGTTGCAATATATGCAAGTACACAACAGAAAACATTTCAAGAAGAGTCGGCATGAGAAAATCAAATTGCATTTCCTTTTAATTAGTGGGGCCATATATTGGTCAAATAGTGTTGCTCCCACCGACGCATGGGTCAGGACCCTCATTGGCTGTTGGAGTCTTTGCTTTTAATGTTTGCTACAGCGGCGTGGCGCTTTACACGCGCCCATTGATTTCTTTTCATCCCCCAGATTCACAAATTCTTCTAGGGTTAATACGTAGAATTTTGAAATATCTACGTATGACTAATAATGTTCTAAACCTTCTAGGGTTAACGCAGTATGTTTTCAAATAGTATATCTCTAGTGTTATAATAGGGCATTAGATAGTAATGTGACGTGTCATCAGCATATCAACACTCTCTCATATTACATCAATCATTAGTGATATATGTACTACATTTGTTTACTGTAAATGTAAACATTTGGCGCTTGAAATTTTTTTACAGTAATTAAGTTATGCATTTGACATATAGAAACGAGGAAAAATGTTGCTGGCAAAAAATAGCCGGATGAGTGGATTGAGAAAGAATTGGATTGAAAATGACAAAATGGTATTTAGTCTTTAGGCGCTTAGTCTCTAATTTGGGTTGGCGATACTACTCCATATTCAAATGGCAAAACAAACAAAACTGACACGTGGAACCATCGATCGATTTTGATCACTAGGATCATTTAGGCCTTTAAAATCTACTCTTTTTTCTTAATGACTAATTATATTCACATTACAAATTATCTTATATGCACCATATATTAATTACAGAAAATGGCGTTCAACTTTGTTTTTTACTATATTTATGACCTCAAAATTTTTGTTACATTTTTTGTAATTAATTTTAGTACGTAGTAACTAACTTGGTAAATAAACAATTGTTTATATTTAAATATTTATGTTAACGTGGTTTAAAATTAAAATCAAAATTCGTACTTTTGTATTTTTATTATTTACATTATTATTTAAAATTATCATAGAAAAAATATTTAGATGGAAATTATCTATATAGCATAGTTACTGTTAGTGAAAGATTAAAGATAATAACTGAGGAAAAAGTTAAAGGGTATAATTAGATCAGGAAGTAAATAATGAGGATATTTATAATAATTGGCGTCCGGAACAAGATTTGTGGTGTGAATGTAATTAGCATTTCTTAACTTATTTTGTAATTCTTATTTTATTATTTTGCCCCTAGAGCTTAATTAAGACTAGTTATTATTTATAGGTTGTTTCTAGTTTTCAACCACATTTGTTTATTGTATTATTAAAAATTTTGAGTAACTAGTCTATACCCTTCTCCAAAATTTCTCCAATTATGTAAAAGATCGAGAGTTCTTGTTTTCTATGGTCATCAATGATATTATAGATCTTTCTACTTTTCATGGTTTGTTCATGAATGATAAATTAGATGTGTATTCCCTTTCTTGTAGTGAAGATAGGAAACCTAATGCTTTTATGCTTGTGAATGTGTTTATGTTTGTCTCTAGATACGGAGATCAAACAACATATGAAGATCTAGTATACTATAGCTAATTAGCTAGCTATAGGTTAGTTTAGGGCATGCCATTGTTCATATGTTTATTCAAAGTCATTCCAATCTCACATGCTCGTTTGTTTTTTCAATTTATTGAATGAGTAATTAACTTAAATATAGAAATTGTAAGAGATGGCGAAATTGAACCATTAACTTTAGTGTGAGAAGCTCACTTATAGCACATCAATTATGGTATATACATAATTGTAACTTACTAACTTGATAGAGATAACATATATTTTGAATTAATATGAATTTTCTTAAATAATGATGCTATTTATGATGTCGGGAAGGTTGTAATTTCGAAACTAAGAAAATTAAACCAAACTAAAAGAAAGAGAATATTGGTCAAGTACTTGACCCTGGAGTTTTGCTTGCTTTGTAAGTTGGCAAGCTTACATTTTCTAGTCATCAATGCTTGGTGTTTGATTATGTTCAAGAAATCACAAACATATGGCATTCTTGAAAAACATGAGTTGTTGCTCCCGTGATCCCTTTTTTTTTTTTTTTGGTGGGGTGGGTGGGGGGTTATTAATAAATAATATTAATTGTTAGATCAGCAATTGTGTTATTATTTAGAATAAGAGTGTTCGTTTAATTGGTAAAGAGCAGCCTTTATTAGAACGAGATTCTAAGGTCAACTCTATACCCTCCTCGAAATTCCTCATTGTATCAGAAAAATGTAATTGTGTTATCATTTGGTTCGTCCATTTATATTGCTAGTGTTTCAATTCCAAGTAAAAAAATTTTATTTTCGATAAAGATTCCGTCAATCATCTTAATCATACTTTTCAAGAGGACTAGCTTGACATTGTTGAATATAAAAAGAAGTATCCTAAAAGTTATAACCTCTTTCAAATTCATTTTATTTTAAAGTAGAATTTGGTTAATCTAATTATTATATCCATAAAATAATGCTAGTTATCTAGACTATAGACCAATTTAGTTTAATTAGTTGATATTATTACATTAGAAAATGGATAGAGATGCATAAATATATTCTGAATATCATATATTATTTTCCCCTTTTTTTTGGGAGGGGGTTGGGGGGATTCAACTTTCATTCTGTGTTTAGGGCGACATTCAAAAAATGAGGAGACCAGTCAATTCAAATACAAGAAAGCTAATTTGTAGCTAAATAATCAGTCCTTATAAGAAGAACTAACATCTTCCTTATGGAGTGGAAAAGTACCACATGATCCTCTGTTATTGGGAGATCAGGGAATCCTTCTAAGAAGAGCTAACCTCTCCCTTATGGAGTGGAAAAGTACCACATGACCCTCTGTTATTGGGAGATACCAATGGTATGTGCAACGTTATTCGCTTGGAAAATGCTACTTGCAGAAAAGTTTGATCAAAGCATATGCAAAAGACACGTGAATCATGTGATTCTTATTAATTCAAAAGTGATGCGACACGTCAACAAGTAAGATCTTATACCAAGTGTATTGTTCGTAAAACTTTTTGTTAACTTTCTTTTTTTTTTAAATTACAAATAGAACAACCTGATTTACCTCCCAACGAGTAAAACGACATGGACCACATTCGATAGATATCTTAAGAGAAATAATCCCGTAAAACATAAAGCAAATACATATCCATATTATCTTATGAAAACTACACGTATAACACAAATTCTCACAATTCATTCTCACCCAACTTATTTGTGTTTTGGAATAAAAACACCACGTTATTTGCTTGGAAAATGCTACTTGCAGAAAAGTTTGACCAAAGCATATGCAAAAGACACGTGAATCATGTGATTCTTATTAATTTAAAAGTGATTCGACACGTCAACAAGTAAGATCTTATACAAAGTGTATTGTTCGTAAAACTTTTTGTTAACTTTTTTTTTTAATTACAAATAGAACAACCTGATTTACCTCTCAACGAGTAAAACGACATGGACCACATTCGATAGATATCTTAAGAGAAATAATCCCGTAAAACATAAAGCAAATACATATCCATATTATCTTATGAAAACTACACGTATAACACAAATTCTCACAATTCATTCTCACCCAACTTATTTGTGTTTTGGAATAAAAACACCACGTTATTTGCTTGGAAAATGCTACTTGCAGAAAAGTTTGACCAAAGCATATGCAAAAGACACGTGAATCATGTGATTCTTATTAATTTAAAAGTGATTCGACACGTCAACAAGTAAGATCTTATACAAAGTGTATTGTTCGTAAAACTTTTTGTTAACTTTTTTTTTTAATTACAAATAGAACAACCTGATTTACCTCTCAACGAGTAAAACGACATGGACCACATTCGATAGATATCTTAAGAGAAATAATCCCGTAAAACATAAAGCAAATACATATCCATATTATCTTATGAAAACTACACGTATAACACAAATTCTCACAATTCATTCTCACCAAACTTATTTGTGTTTTGGAATAAAAATAGTGTTAGTGGGGCTAAGCTTTATGATTAGCTTTAGGTAGTTAACAAAGCAGGAATGTCAATTACCCATTAACTCCAAATTCCAAATTCTTGAATTAATGCTATTGGAATATATTTTTATACGTTTGAAATAGGTACATATATTTATTGATATTAATTTTTGAACAGTGTATATTTGCAAATAGGGGAATGTGACTATGTGAACAACCTTACCAAATATATACATATCAATAGTCATTGAGAATGTGACCTATATTGACAAATATAATTAGCCACTTCCCTACTCCAATTGTTTAGTTGACATTTCAGTCTTCACGTGTGATTCCTATATATCCATATTTCACATTCTCACCTAATAAAATTTGACTATATATCGAATGAGAAAATGTAGTCGACTTGGTAATAAGTTCTTCTCACGATATTGGTCCAATTTAAGTCGGCTTGACCTAGTACGTAATACTACAATTCTTATACAAGAAAAATTGTGCTGGTCACAGGACCACTCTCATGGTTTAGATAAGTCAAAGAGCTTTTTCCCGACTAATCAAACTTGCGCCTTCTAAGGAATCAAGACTCTTCCTAAGATGAGAAAATTAATGTAGTCGAATTTGAGATGAGGTCTTATCACAATACTGGTCTAATTTAAGTTAGTCTCGCCTAGCACGTAATATACTAAAATTCTAATACGAGAAAATTTGGTCGAGGACTACTCTCATGGTTTTAGATGGGTCAAATTAGAGCTTTTCCCCAACTAATCAAACTTGCGCCTTGAGGGGAATCAAGGACTCTTCCTAGTATGTTGGAATAGAATTGGCTGTCTAGTCAAACCTAGAAGGCGACTACACAAGGTTTTGTTCTTCCACGGAACATTTTTTTAAATGAAAAATACGGTATCTCATTCATCAATAATTCCACCCACGTGAGGCGAAAGAAAAAGGGGATACTGTTCAACCCGTGTCTTGGACTAGATAAAAATAAAGCGAAAGTTGCTAGATAATACGGTACCACATGCTATGGGAAGTTTCAAATTCAAGCGGCGTCTTACTGTGTAGGTCACATGAGATGAGAAATTTTGAAACAAAAATTTTGAGAGGCTTTTAAACACTGGCCATAATAATAAGTGGATAATGTATCAACTCGTGAAGAGTCACCTCGTGAAATTTGAAGCTAGAAGGAGTGGACAAAGTTCAATTTGGATGGTCTTCGACCTAAATTCAAACTAAATTATTTAATCAGCTTGGAATTCTTTTCAAACCAAAACATTTCATTTCTCAAATTATGGCGTGGTTGGATTTTTTTTTTCTTTTTTTAACGAAGGCCGAGGTTAACATTTCACTAAATTATTTAATCAGCCTGGAATATATATATATATATATATATATATCTTCAAACCAAAACATTTGATAATTTCCAAACAATGGCGGTTTGATTTTTTTCCCAAGCTGGCCAGGGATAAGAATTCATTCATATAAATAATGAGTAATGATCAAATAGTTGTAAAGAAAATAAAACTTAATATTTTCTAAAAGCTAAACACCTGAATATTGAAACGGAGATTGGAAATTAAAACAAATATATTAATATTAGAAATTACAGGAAACGTCGCCAACCTCTACATCATTTGCACTTTCGTCCTAACCTGTAGATCTGGACCAACAAACTCCGAACTGTTAAAAAATAGGTGCCGTCTTATGACTTAATCTAAATGGATGAGTTTCATCATTCAAAAATTAGCGTTTCTTTGCCAACTATTAGAATGGGCCTTATTATAATTAAATATATATCACGTGACAATATATATGCATAATGACAAAAAATCATCTGAAATCGTAAATCGAAAATTTATCATTATGTACACATATTACTTTTGTATACACATGTGACACTTTTTTATAGTCTAACATGAAATGAATTTGAAATTTAATATAGTTCTATTGTAAAACGGTTGTCAAACAAACTTTTAATGGATGAATAATGAAATTCATTTATTTGGATGAACCACAGCCATGCTCCAAAATTCGGAGCCTCTATTAAAAGTTAAAAATGAAAGTGAAACTAGATGCAAAGGTTGGCGATGTTTGCTGTAATATACACCAAATCTTAACACAAGATAATACATAGCCTAGAGTACCGTTCTAGCATTATTTACTTGTTCCTTATGACACCAGTAGATAACATGGATGTAGATCTTGTGGGCTCAACTGCTGACCTGACCAATAGGGCCTGTCACTTTGTGTTCTGCTGATTGCTTTTAAAAATAGAGCCATTCGTTGTCGCATTGCCACTATAAGAAATTACAATAGTGCTAGAAATTTTCTTACATAGCCTAACACATATTAATAACAATTAACTAAAACTAAGGGGCTTGTCTTAATTGTAAAGTCGTAAAGATGCATCTTTATTGATTGTTTGATATGGGTTTAAATTACCAATACAATCCCGAAATTGTACTAATAAAACTAAATTCATCAGAAAAAGATGATGAATCCTGGTTGCAGCCACAATTAACTTTGGGAAAATTAGGTGGCACAGGCCTTTTTACGGCCCATTTACCCTTTCCCTGACCAGTGGCCTTTTTTTGTAAATATCAGGTGCTATATATTACTTTAAAAAAATTATTCTACAGAATATGTTGAAAAATGATCCACATATTATTGAAGTCTCTGTCTGTTTCTCTCTCCGTGTCTTTGCGACTTCTATTCTGGCAATTTCTCTCTGCTATCGTTATATGAGTTGTTTGTTTATCTTGTTTGTCGAGATTTGTTGGATTTTATTGTCTACTCAGCAATGGTTCGAACTCATAGTAGTTTTCCGCTTGCTACACCCTTGAAGCCAGTAGAGGGTGTTGCCTTTGAGTCCACGAATATTAGTCCATGGAAAAAGGTGTCGAAGTAGAAGAATACTTTGAGCCGTGTGGAGAAGGCTGGTGGTCCTGTTCGGTAGAAGAATCGTGTTGTTTCTACGAGAGCAGCTAGAGTTCAGTCTTCCACTGATCTTGAAGTGCCGATTATTGTTGCATTGCTTCTTTTTTTTTTTGTTGTTTTTGTTTACTGGTTTTGTTTCTACGATTATTTTTTATCTTATTTGTTTCATTTGCTGTCTATTATTGTTCTATTTTGCTGTAATGTTGTGTTTGCAATATTGTTATTCGTTCTGTTTCTGTTTGGATGTATTATCTGGCATTGCAATTCAATGGTGTTGCTTTTGTTTAATATGCATTTTTTTTAATGTTCTTTGCCATATATTTTATAATAATTTATTTTTAGGTTTTTGTTAATTTTAGTATATATTTCTGGTTATGTATTTTAGTTTTTCTTAGCTACTTGCATTAATGATGCCTTATATTTTGATTATGAAGTTATATTTTCTGACATTTTTATTACCTTGTTTTATATATTTTTTTGTGTACTTAGTTTTGTTCTCTATTTTGTTTGACTAACTGGAGTTTTTCGTTTTTATTTATTGTCTATGTATATTACTAGTTGTTGATTTTGTTTTTTTGTGACTTTTATTAATTGTTAGATGCTGCCTTTTTTATTGTTTCTGTATCTTGTTCTTTATGCTACTACTGTGAATTTGTTTTCCTTTTATTTATATTCTATTTGCTCCATATGATTGTGTGCTTACTATTTTATATATATTTTTTGGTTTCAGGATTGACATTTTCGTCTCCATCCCAGATTTTGATTCATTGGGAAGATAACTTTGAAATCAAGTCACAGTGTTATCCGTGATGTTCAAAACTATTTAAATCCAGAGCAACACAGCTTATTTAGAACTACATGCTTTAGGTACTATTTAGAGTACTCTGAGATTGTGTTCCACACACAAGTTGTCCACAACGCTATCTTACATGAGGTGAAGCAGCCTAATGAGGAGGATATGTGGTTTTTGATTTGTAGAAAATATCAGCGATTTTCTATTGTAGAGTTTTGTATGGTGACATGTTTATTATGTATTGGTTCTGATAATGTATCTGTTTATAGCTCTCACCGTTTAGGCTTTAAGGACGGATCTGTCCCAGGTGTTTCTTCTGTTTCAAATTCTATTGTTAATGCTCTTTTTTCCGTCTTGATACATATATGAGGGATGTCTCTGACATTGATCGTGTCAAGATTTGTATTTTATACATGTTGACTTTTTATTTTGATCCTATGACTTATAAGAGGAATGTCAATCACTACATCTTTGTGTTGGTTGATGATTAGACTGAGATGGAGAGGTTTCCATGGGGTAAGCACATGTTTTCTTGGTTGTCGGGTCAGCTGAAAAGGGGCATGTAGGATCGGGACAAAGAAGCATATAGACTCCTTGGTTTTTTGCTTGCCTTCTAGGTGTGGTTGTATGAGTGCATACTTGCTTTTGTGGATAAAGTTTGTGTTTGTACTCAGACTGGTGTGCTTCGTATTGTAAATTAGAGTGCAACTAATTCTCCGAGTTCTCCGGATCTAAATGATGATTTCTTCTGTAATGCTTGTATATGTTGTTCTGTTTTTATTCTTTTTTTTTTTGTTTCATATTGTTTTAGATTTTTTTGTTTAACATTTTTTTTTTTATTTTTCCCAAGTTGTGATTGAGAACATAGTTCCAACTGAAGAGGAAGCCGATCTTCCTTATATGGCTAGTCTTGAGTTTATCGTTCCTGCTCAACCAACAATTGAGATCCTAAATGAAAAGCATTTGAAGAAAGTTACAGAAGCTCTTTCTGATAGTGATGATATTTCTAACGATTTTTTTAAGAGTGATGATTTTTAGGACACTCCACGGGTTATTCAGCAAGATAGATGGCCAACAGTGAAGGTTGTTGAGAAGCCTTCAGTACGAGAGAAGCGTCTTAGAGGTTCCCATCTGAAGTTGCTGCTGAAGGTGTCGGAAACCGTGACAAGAGACCTAGATTTGAACATGCTTATTCATCTGATTTCATATTTGTTCAAATGTTGCGTTTTATGTTGTTTCAGTTATTTTTTCTTTCTGTTGTATTTGTTGTTGCTTTCTGTTTTATGTGTTTATTGTGTTCTGTTTTTGTGTTTTGTTAGACTGATTATACTGATGCGTTTGAAGAAAAGATTGATCAGCTGCAATCTGAGTTGAATAGTTTGAGTATGAGTAGTCAAAAGCTCATGAAGCTAATACTGGGTGTGTGCAGATTCGCGATCTTATTGTTGAAATAATAAAAAGTGGTCATCGATCTACGGGTGGTGATGGTCCTAGCATGTCATTACAGTTTTCTTCACTAGAAGATGTTGTTACAGCCTTGAGAAACAAGTTTGATTGTTTTTCGGAGGAGACTAGGTCTTTGTTGTCTACAATTGTTGAAGCTCAAACTGAGTTGAAGTCTAAAGTTTCTGAGCTGAAGAGCTGTATGACTTATTTTGATGTCAATTTGAAGGAGTTGATTGTTGATGTCATTCAACAAGTTACTCGTAAGAGAGGATCATATATTTTATATTGTTCAGGTTGATTCTATTTCTGGTAAGCTCTTATAGATGATGAGGTAATGCTTTATATGAAATTCATATATTTTGTTCATCATATTTTATTCTTTGATTATTTTTGGTTGTTTTGTTGTTGTATTTGCTAATTATTTATTTTCTCTCTTTTAATTGATTATACCTTTTGGATAGAGATGGTGCTTAGGCTGGTAAGCATGGTGAGGATGATGCTAAGGGAGATGACGATGCTGCTAGTAATGAGGTAGTCTGTCATTTGTTTGTTTTATTTTGAAATTGTTTTTTGTTATGTTTTTGTTAATTCTTTGTCTCTGTGACTGTATTGAAGCATCTGGACAAGGCTAAGTCTGTTTAGGATGGGGAGGTGGGTGATAGGATGATTGTGATGCTGTTAATGAGGTAGTATTAGATATTTTTTTTTCTTTTTTAAATTTTTTATGTTCCTTATTTTTTTATATTTTTGTTTATTTGTGTTGAAATTGAATGTACTGGAGGAATTGATGATGTGGGAAAGGATTCTAAAGTTTGTGACGATGATAGTAAGCTTGTTGAGGTTGCTTCTACTCCGGATTTGAGTAGTCCGTCCTTTGATTTGCAGGTTACCTTGAGTCCTGTGCTACAACCAACTGTTTGGAATTGAAAGAAAGTGTGTTGATTGTTTTTGTTTGTGTTATTCGTGTGTTAGTTCATGTGTTGTGGTGGCATGATATCTTCTAGGTATTAACTGTGTTGATGTTTTGTGGAATCTGTGCTGGTAGTATGGCTATATATTTTATGCTAGTAGTATGGCTATATGCTTTGTATTACTATATATTTTGTGTGTCTGTGCAACTGTTCTTTTTTTGAAACAGTATATATAGAGTGTTGTTGTAACTGGATATTACGTGTTTGTAATTGAATGAAAAAGATTATTCATTTATTATTTTTTTGTGTTGTTAATGTGTTGGTGTATTGTGGTGTTGTGATGTGTGTCAGGTGGTTGTTTGTTTTCAAATAGTAAAATGAAAAAATGTTTTCATTGTTTTTTATGTGTATCAGGTGCCTATTTTGATTTTTTTGGAAAGTGTAATAGAGGTTGATATGTGTTTTTTTTTTTTTGTCCAAATTTGATTTGTTTGTGTTTTCTTAAATACATAGAACATATTTGTAAGTTTTCAAATAAAAGGAAATGTGTTCTTATTTTCTTATTCTGTTTTGGTAACATCTTATGTTGTGTGTGCTTGTGACTGCAAATGAGGTGGTTGTAGCTGAAATAAGGGAAAATGTTGTCACTGGTCTTCTTGTTTGTGTTGCTGGTGTATTGAAGTATTGTAGTATTGCGATGTGTGTTAGGTGATATTTGTTTTGACTTTTTGGGATGTGTTGTGGTGTTGATGTATTGTGGTGTTATGATGTATTGTATGTGTTTAACTGAAACATATGAAACATATTTGTAAGCGAATATATTTTTTGTGATTGTGAGTGTAGGCTGATTGTTTTCAAATAAAAGTAGACGAGTTTTCATTGTCTTTTTTTGAGTCATGTTTTATTGATATGTTTTCGGTAATAGTATATGTTGTGTGTACCTGTGACTGGAATTGAGGTATTTGCAACTGATATAGAGTTATTTATTTATTATTTGTTTGTACTGTTAGTGTGTTGTGGTGTTGTGATGTGTGTCAAGTGCTAATTATTTTGATATTTTTGGGATGTGTACTAGAGGTTGAAAAGTGTTTTTTTCACAAATTTGACCTATATGTGTTTTCTTAAATACATAAAACATATTTGTAAGTTTGCAAATAAAAGAAAAAATGTTCTTTTTTTCTTGTTATGTTTTAGTAACAGCTTATATTGTGTGTATTTGTGACTGCAAATGAGGTGTTTGCTACTAAAATGAGGACAAAAATTTTCATTGTGTGTTGTAGTGTTGTGATATGTGTCAGATAGTAATTGTTTTGATATTTATGAGATGTGTTGTGGTGTTGTAAGGTGTTTTTTGTATTTATTATTTTAGTTTTTCCAAATTTGACTTGTATTTGTTTTCTTAAACACATGAAACAAATTTTTTTGTTTGCAAATAAAGGAAAAGTGTTTTTTTTCTTGTTTATTTTGGTAACATGTTATGTTGTGTGTGTTTGTGACTGCAAATGAAGTGTTTGCAACTGAGAGCAGGAAAAATGTTGTCATTGTTTTTTTGGGTGGTCTTTGTGCATTGTTGTGTCGTGATCTGTGCAAGGTAGTAATTGTTTTTATGTTTTGTGTGTGTATGCTAGTAGTTGTATTTTTTTCTAAATATGACTTATGTGTTTTTATATAAGCATATGAAATATATTTGCAGTAGAATGTGTTTTGTGTTACTGTTATTACAATTGATGATGTCGGTTAAAGAAACAGTTAAAATTATGATATGTAATCATCGTAATAACCAGTTGATATGTAGGAATTGATTTGTTCATTGAATAACTGCTTTGATGATGCTACCCTATAATGTAGTAGTTACAAACATGAAACAGTTACAAATATCTACACAGTGATTTAAATTTATTAAATTTAACTGTCACAGGGAACTTTTCATTTACAGAAATTTTCCATATTCCTATCGATTGCAAAATGTGATCATTACAAAAAGTTACTTGTAGACAGTTATTTCTTATCATGATACGTTTACAGGAAGTTACTTCAATATAACTGTCACATGCCTTAAAACATCTTTAAAATAGATCAAATGATATTGAAAATCATTCAAGTGATAATTTCTGAAATTCTGTCATTGTTTCTTCTACAAAATCCAACCATGCCAGATATTATACTTTTGAGGGTTGTGAAGGAAACTCAACAATGATGTGGGTAGATCCAAGTTGCACGAAAATGGTTTGTTCCATATGCTGAAAATCCAAAAACATTAGAAATGCTTCTGGTAGACAAAGAAGGGACTAGAGTTCAAAAAAATTGCACAGTTTGACAAATTTATTCACGAATACCAGGTTGTTTGCATAAGATATGTTACTATTGGAGAAAATATAGGCATTTTCGAGCAACAAGTCATCAACACTGTTTGTATTTCACAAGTAATACTTTTATTAGAGAAACAGTTCAGAAAAGTTTCCCTTTTAGCATTTATAATTTCCACTCACTTGCTGAGATACAAGAAACAGACCATTCCGAACAAGAACCTTTGTTTGGTAATATTTTCCTCCCCTTTGTTTTATTTTTTAAAAAAGAATTGCTCTTACTTTTTTCCAATTTGTTTTTTCAGTGTTGCATTAAGTTAATTCTTTTAGCTTATTTATGCACAAATATTATAGGGGAGATTGAGATAGTAGATAGTTCTGGAATGCATGTTTCTATTGACAGTAGGGTAGAAAGAAAAGCGGAGTTGAGATTAGAAGATTCAGAATAAGATAAAACTTAAAATAAATTTTATATCTTAAATACAATCTAGCTATATATTAATTAATCAACTTAAGTCTTAATACCTTTTATACCACGATTTTCCCGCCTTTTTTAATTGGTAAATTTTGCAGTAACTGTTTCTTTTCTTTTTAACAAAATTTTTTGTGAAAGAACTCAGAGACGACTTGAACATGTAACCATTGGGTTTAATAACTAAACCTTAACTATTTACCCATTTATTTTGTTTGTTAATATTTTCTATTAATAAATTAAAATACTAAATCTAAAATGTTAATTCTAAAACAAATTCTTATCCATCATAATTCGTTAATTCACTATTTCTATCGTGTATATTGGTGAGTTTAATGTTATTTGAATTTTTTAATACATTTGACATTTTTTTTTTGCATCTGTTAGTTTTATTAGGATTTTTCATATTGAGGTGGGTAACATCTATTTTTTCTATTATTGTATATATGTATAAAAGATTATATATAAGAATGTATGTTGTTCCTTAAACAATCTCAAACTTTGTGATTACT
>CAVNYN010290858.1:0-16362 GCA_963692815.1 Nyctanthes arbor-tristis | reverse complement strand
CATGGCAACTTTGGTTGACAAGCGGTTGTTGTTTTCTCGGGATTGGTCTAGTGATTCTCATTCTTGAGAGCCACAATCCGTCTCAAACTCAACAGACTGGAAAGAGCTTCTGGAATGCCTTCACGTACATTGTTCATAGCAATAGTAAGTTACATGCCTCTTTATCTTACATTCGTTTGATGATTGCAATGAAAATTGTTCATCAGTATGTTGGGTTTTCTATGCTTATAGAGTTGTTCTACATTATCATTTACTTAATTACTTGATGAAATCATGTTCACAGA
Organism: Nyctanthes arbor-tristis; assembly: GCA_963692815.1. Taxonomy (NCBI): domain Eukaryota; kingdom Viridiplantae; phylum Streptophyta; class Magnoliopsida; order Lamiales; family Oleaceae; genus Nyctanthes; species Nyctanthes arbor-tristis. The sequence goes on along the minus strand of CAVNYN010290858.1, from coordinate 16,078 downwards.
GGAAGAGGTGGTGAATAACGTAACCAAGTTCGTGGTGATCATATGGTGTTTCGTGGTGCTGATTTTAACTCAAAGTTACATGGCTAGCTTGTCTTCAATGTTAACAGTTCAACAGCTTAAACCAGCCGTTACTAACATAGAGGAGCTTGTTAAGAGTGGACGGAGTATGGCTTATCAGAAGAACTCATTTGTGTTTGGACTTCTGCAACAGTTAAACATCCCCAAATCACAGCTGAAAACATATCGATCACCTGCAGATTTACATGCAGCTCTTCAGAATGGGAGTGTAGCTGGGTTGTTTGATGAAATTCCTTTCCTGAAACTTTTCCTGGCAACGTATTGCACGAAATACACTTTGGTTGAATCAACATATAGAGCTGATGGTTTCGGTTTTGTGAGCTCTCTCCCCCTCCCCTCCCCTCCCCTCCCCCCCCACCCCCAAAACAACAACCCTATTCCCTCGCTGTCCAGATCAGATGTTGAAAATTAATGTGTGGATCTTTTTTTGAGTTCCATCTTAGGTATTCCCAATAGGCTCGCCTTTGGTATCAGACATGTCAAGGGCAATCTTGGAGCTGACAGAAGGAAGAAATGAGACAGATTGAGAAGAAATGGTTTGGACTTCCGATCTTGTGCAGACACTAGCAGTAGCACACCAAATTCTTCCAAAAATCTTGGTCTTGGTAGTTTTTGGGGTCTTTTGTCGTCGTTGGGGTTGCTTCAGTATTAGCACTTACTGTATCCTTGGGATTGTTCCTTTTTGAGCGAAGGCGGCTCTTGATTGATTACTTCTTAAACGGATCCGAAGTGGCCCCCACCAGTGACAACAACATGGAACTTCATCTGCTGATGGATATGCTCAATACAACCAGCATTAGCGGCTCTGTTGTTTCAGGACCAGATGCAGGAAAGCTTGCCCATATAAGGAAGTGCCAGAGTCTGCCTCCAAATCCCAAAAGTATATTAGTATCTGCAAATGAATCTTTTAGAAAACATAGACATCTAAAGAGCCTATGAATTATGTGCATTTGAGATTAGGTTAACTTATTGCCATCTGAGTGTTGCTAGCTTTATTGGAAATGCACATTTTATCCAATTTATTAGTGATTCTTCATGTTTTTATTTTTCAATTGATGCCTGGAGTTGGTTGTTTATGTAATAAATCTCCTAAGGTTGTCAATTAAATTGACCAAAACTACCCGTATGGACATGTTGTCATTAGGGTGGGTGTTTTAACTTTAACCCAAGTACAAGAAGAACGGTCTTCTCTTTGGCTTTTCTAAGGTAAATGTTATGTAATTGAAAAAATGCGCTATCGTCGTTAGTCTGCAATAAAGGGAGATCCATACCTTTTTAGTAAGTACATAATGGTCTACATTAAAGTGAACTTAAATCACTCGATGCTGTCAGGTGCAAAGAACTTGATGATACTGGAAAATGTGGTGATAAGGACATACAAGTTCATCCATGACAATGATGCAATGAGCCTTTGAAGATGGCGACCATACTAGTCCAATTTGGAGAACGGATGAAGTCAGTGATAATGATTAATGTTGTGCTTTCAGGTAACCCCGTGTTAATACTTTCTGTTTTACAGAACTATACTGTATAGTGTTATTCTTTTCAAACTTCTGAAATGTTATTTATTATTTATTATTTTCCCAGAAGTTTATCGTTGATTCATTTATTGATCTCCAATGCTACTCTTCCACTTAAGTTTTGAACCGCGCTTTTGCCTTGATCCTTGGACATACTCTCAAGACTCAATTTTGCAGGTTAAAAATTGATTTCCTTCAGTAGACTCTCTCTTTATTAAGTTTAGATGGCTGCAGTATTGTTAGGATGGGCAATTAGAAAGTTCTATACAAAGAAAGCATTTCCACTAGTTTAACTTCATAGAACTTCTTATCTATTCATTGAGTTTTTTCTGAGAATCTTATGGTCATTTGTGAATCTTGATTCATATGCACGACTTCAATTTCAGGCGGAATCACATGAGCTTCTTCTGCTTGGGAACATATAATCACATTCTCCATCGCATTCACCTGCTCTCGTGGAGACCTTAAATATTGTTCTGTGTGGTCTGAGAAGGTTGCACTTGGTGGATAGTTGGTCCGTGGAGAAGTATTCATTGAAATACTTACTGGATTTTGGGAGGAATTACCATGGGGTGAGACTTTTGCTACACTTGCCATGAAGTCACCATATGAGATATTTCTTTCTCCCAGTCCACTTTTCCTGAAGGTATGAGAACTCAGATCTTTCTTGTCAAAACGTCGAAATAACTCTATTATTTTGCTCCATATTGATGTATCAGAAGGATCAGAGCGTTGTATGTCATTCCAGTGTTCCTGTAGAAACATAATTACATAGATTAAAAGTGCACAGACTGCAGGTATTCCAGCTACTACAAAGAGTCCCCAAAAACTCTCTAGTCCAAGGCTGTTGGATGCAAATGAGGTGCTAGAATCTGGGCATTTAGTTTTCTCCCCAAACCATTTTCTTTCGACGTCCACCATCTTTTCCCCTTCTGTGACATTTAATATTGCCCTTGAGACATCAGGTACTAGAGGAGAACCTATTGGGAATACCTGAAAGAAACAAAGAAAGTATCTAATAAGCTAACTCAGAACAATGAAAATATGAAATTTTTAACGGGGTAGAAGTAACCAAAGAAAGGGTTACAGACAAAGCCAAAACCGCCAGTCTTGTATGTTGGATCAACCGTGGTGTATTTTGAGCAGTATTTTGCGAGGAAAAGTTTCATATACGGGATCTCATCAAAAGCGGCAGAAATGCCACCATTTCCACTCCCTATTGAGAAAAGTTCATCACATTCCTCTGGAGAATCGTATTGTACAAGTCTAGACTCATCAAAATTCATCCGTTTCAGAAGTTCAAAACAAATGAACCCCGCTGATATCCTACATATTCTTTGTTCTTGACAAGCTGATTTATATCTGTAATAGTTGGCTGCAGCTTTTGAACTGTCAACATTGATGTAAGACTAGCAGTATAACTTTGAGTCAGTATAAGAACCACTAAGAACCAAATGATCAGCACAAATCTAGCCATATCCTCTTTTCTACAAAAAGGTAATAGTACAAAATTTAGTCAAGTTGTCTGTATCAAAACTACATAAAAAATTCTGCAGGCATGAAACAGAGTACTACTGTTTAGAAAATTTTGTTGGAAGTGTTTTGAGGTTTCTATGTCTCTTTTCTTTCAACTGTTCCATTTCCAATGTAAATTAACGAAGAAAAAGAGCTTACTATGTGCAAAGACCATGGTTGAGAAGGCAAACCAGAATATCATGCCAACTTGATGTAAAGGTGGCCCCCTGAAATCTTCATTTATTCGATGTTCGAGCAGCCAAATCAAAAATCCAATGAACACAAATGAACAAAAGCTTGTCAACCAAAGGTCCCATGACAATGGCTTTAAAAATACCCAAGCATTTTTTCTATTATCATCCTTGATTGGCACAACCAGTGAAATACCAGATTCCGTGTATGGTAGAGTAAAATCCACGTATTGAGACCTATTTGCCACAATTGTTACATCTCCTACTACGGCATCATAGTTCTGTTAATAGATCTAGAAAAAGTTAGCATTACTTTATATGTTTAGATTCTAAATAAGATTAAGAGACTTACTCCTAGGTACACTTGATCGATCAGATTATTGTAGCTACCAGCACTCTTGTGGTCTTGGGTTGCAAATGGAACATATTCATATGGTACGCCATACGGCAATGCTGCCATTACTGCATCAAAGACATCCCTGCAGTATCCTGTGACTTCAGTGGAGCTAGTGACAGAATTCCAAGTAACTTTAAGAAACTCATTGAACCCATCCTTCACCGGTACACCTATTCTTAGTTTCTTCCCGTTAGTAGGGATAACCTAACCCTGTGGCGGTGATGTCTTGTCACCAGTCCATATAATAGATCTAAAGTTATTCTTTGGCATGAAATGCGTTCTTGTATCTGGTGAATTCAGCTCCTTCATAATTCCAGTTTCTTTTTTCCAATATCCCACTGGTCTAGCCCCGTGGCCAACCAGATTAACATCTCATAAGGAGATGATTGGAGTTGCCCATCGATCAATCTAAAGTTTCCAGCAAGGCCTTTGAATGTTGTATTTGACAGCGCTTGGATGAGCTCTGGACCATCTTTAGAGATTCCAAACCTTTCAAGGTCTGTTGTATTTCTAGAAATACTAGGCATTTGAAACTTAACTTCTGTAAGTCTTGCCTTCTCCACTGCCATAGCTAATGCTGTAGCAGAGTCATAACCCCATAGTCCAAAAATGTTCAATTCAGCATTAAGGGTGGGATTGTTTCGCTTCCATTCAGTTGTGAACTTTTGAAGCTCTTCTGTTTTTGGAACATAAGGTTTTACACCAATGACACCTAGCATAGACTCTAGACACCTAGCATAGACTCTACGACAGAAGGATCCATTGAGCTTAATTCATTTGTTATCCCACCAGTTATAATCCATGCAAAGTCTTCACTTAGCATTCCAATTTGTTTTGCTTTGCTGAACAACCGCGAACCAAGAGATGGCAGCATGTGGACAACGAAAACCCGGGTTTGCATAGTCATGAGTTTGTAAACTTCTGCAAGAATTTGAACATCTGTGGCCGTGGCAGGAATGACGCTTCCGTAAGGGACACGACAATTGACATTCTCCAAGGCATCAGTCAAAAAAGGTATGAGCCCTTCTCCAAACTCATTGCCTACATAGATAGGCACTACTTCCCTCCACCCAAAAGCTTGAATAATTGCACTGATGGCATTTACTTGAGATGAATCTTTCTGAGTTGCACGTATAAAATATGGACTCCGAATGGATGAAAGAGAAGGGCTTGTTGCTGAAAATGAGATAATAGGGACTTGAGTGTCTCCAAGATCAATCATGAAGTTTGCTTGCATTGAGTCTGGGGGTCCTATTATGGCTTTCACCTCTACATTCTTCAGTAGTTCTAGAGCTGCAATTATATTCAGTGAGTTAATAAAATTAAATTGACTGCAAAATTCAGTAAGATTTGAGTAGAGGTAAAACTATAGTTTATAGTGAATGAAAATAGTTAATATGACCCATGAAAAGTCTATTATGCATCATTAGTTGTAGATTGTTTTCTTTATTTTTTCCCTCTTCATCTGGTTTGTTATTTTCATGAGTCCAAAGCAATATCGTCAGTCTATCAAGTACTCTTGGTTAGGAACAATATTCACCTAAATCTTATATTGAGATTGTCACTGCAGGAGGAGCTCCCTTACAAGTTCAGATTGACAGAGAAGACGATTCCAACATGACAGGCACAGTAGAAATCCAATTCTGCTAGTGCTGAAACCGATTTGTTGAGTTTTTTCAAAAGTCAAAATGAACTTAACAGATGGAGAAGTTGCTTTTGAGCCTCTTTTTAACGTTGGGAAAGTACTTTTGATGCTTAAAAGAGGTTTTAAAAGAAATCGGTTCAAAGTTTTGATTGTTCAAATTTTTTGGATGCCAGGTCAAATGTCTTCCTTTGGCTTGTATCCTTCTTCAGATTCTTACAGAGAAAGTCATATGTACTGGCAGTAATTATTTATCCAACTTCAATTGATTTTTTTGAGCAACTTGTATTCATCAATAGAAAGTCAAAGTGTCTTTGCTTGCAATGTATCACAAAATGTTGTTCTCAGTTTCCACAAAATTTTTCGTGTATGTTCAAAAATGTGGTATGAAACAGTATTAAACAGATATTTTAATGTTTTGAGAACTTGAAAACCAAAAAAAAGTCTGAAAATAACAAAACAAAACCCGGTAAAGACACCTCTAGGAGGTGCCCATACCATGTAGGTGCATGGATGCTTGCCACCCGTATGGGATGGGATGTGCTGCTTCCGAAAGTGCTTGAAAATTTTTACAAAACAACATGCGCTACTTAATGTTTTCTTTCATGCCCGTTTCAAAAACCGAAACTCATAAGAGAAGCAAGTACCTGCTGCTGCAGCACCAACATCATCGCCCTTAGCATCCCTGGTGTGGAGAACCAACCTGGTTTTATAGTGAGAATTCAAGGCGTAAAAGTCCGATAGCACCATCGAAATACAACTCAATCCCATTTTACCAAAAGAGTTATTCATATTCAGCACCACTCCCACATTTACCTGAACTGTTTGATTCTGAGCCATGTTTAAGGAGAAAGAACAGAAAAAGTGGAGAAAAAAAATAAGTTGGCAAGAAGATTTCTTCTCCATTTTTGGAGTTCTAAGAGTTAAAGGGGTTGATGTTGCTATGTGATTTAATGCATGCATAAGATAGCTCTATCTAATATATTGGAGGATTTTGCAATATGTGGAATATAATAATAGATTCACAGAAGTCAAAATCATGATATGAATTAGAGGATTTCAAGTCGAGTCAGTTGAGTTGCCAACTAAGATTTTAGTTATTGACAAATTCGGTAGCAAGTCAACTTCGCCAATTAATTGTTGTTCACATGATCATGAGATGTCGGGTTCACTATTACAGTACTTAGGCTTACAATAAATTGGTCTCTGCTTCCTGCGTTTTCACCATAAGAATTACAACTCAAAAGATCAATCCATGGGTGAGGTAAATTCTGTGGAATCAGATCGGGCTCTTGTATGGAGCTGAAAACCAATAAAAACAACTAAAATCACTAATGAACCAATAGAAAACAGTCACATATGAAAACTTGACTGTTTTCTATTAGTTCTCAGACTTCATAGAAAAAAAGGTGTGAGTGATGGCAAATAGGCTTGTGAGTTGGCTCGCCGAGCTTTGTTCGGCTTGGGCTTGTATTTCTACGAGCCTGAGTGCAATAGCAAATGCCTGCTCAAATTGGCGAGCCTCTTAGGCGAGCCCGAACATGGATAAGCCGCTCGCGAGCAGCTCATTAAAAGCACAAGCTCATGAGCTAGTTCACACTCGGCTCGCAAAAATACAAAACCCGAGTATGAGCTTGAATACATTTTCAACTCGACTAGCCGAGCACGTGACCAGCCATTTTGCCTCGTATAGGGCTGCCTATCAACTTCTTTGATCATATCTCAAAATCCTTCTAAGTACAATTCAATGCACGCTTTGTATTAGAAAGTAAAAAGGGGCTTAGGGAAAGGTTTGGGACTCTAGTTTGAGATTTAACATATCCCAATCTAGGATAGCTAGATAAGGGGTTGTTAGACTAGCCAAGGGGGCCCACTGGGCCTAGGCCCTCCTTCGCCTAAATTTTTTGAAAAAAAAATTACTTGTAAATTTTAAAAAAAATAGAAAGAAGAAAAGTTATCCTAACTGTTTAGCCGTGTACTTCAAGGCCCAACCCTACGATACCGGCTTGCTACGACACTTAGACCGTAGCTTGGTGTTGAAAAACCAATAGCCAGCATTGTCACTTTGCTCTTCAAATTCTTGAAGGGAACACCACTTGGCGATTGGTCGCTCCTCCTAGATTAACCAATGATCGAGTTAGCTTACTATTCCTCATGATTCTTTATATTTTGCTACTCCCTCTGGCCGCTAAGATACAATTTCTCACATTTCACAGAGATTAAGAGGTGCTCAATTAAGGTTGTTGAAAAAATAAAATTTAAAAATATTTTACTAATACGCGTTTCATTTATTAATTATTTCACTTTATTATTATATTTTGTTGATAACAGTACACATCGAACACAACATATAAGCAAACTATTTCAATAAAGAGACTAATTATGATTTGTGTCGACGGAGGGAGTATAAGAGAAGGCTTTGGATATATATTTATATTTATATATATGTATATATTTGGCGTTTACATTCTCTCGCTCACTCTTCAAACTTCATGGCAAGTTTATATGGTTTGCAATGATATGGGTATGGCATTGCAAAATAAATATAAACGTCCATGAATTAAGAAATAAGATATTTCCAAGTTTTTTTTCTTTCTTTTTTTCAAGAAGAAAGATAACCAAAGAACTCTTATTGCTATTCATTGTTTAGTCTCTATGACTATTCACTACATCATAATAATTAAGCGTTTACCTTGACCATATCAACAATGCAAGGTGAGATTCTCTCACACACATCACCCAAAATATTTTACTTCTTGTTTAATTGAGTTATTATCAAGTGGCAACAACTTTATTTGTCTTTATTTAAAAACATTATATTATAATCAGCATGAAAGTAAATTTAAAAAAAAAAGAAAGAAAGAAAAAGGAAACTAATATAACTTGACTTTTTCAAAAGAGGTCTTGCCTTCTTGGCCAACATATTATAAAACTTTCATCCCTCCAAATAAATAAATAAATAACACTTACATAAGAAAGTTTTAGGAAACATTAGAATACCAAGAGAATGATAAAGAATTCTACAAAAGGATGGAGAGGATATCAATGTGTTTGTTTTTATACTAGTAGAGGAGAAACCCTCTTTTTTTTTCTGAGAGGAGAATTGAACTCTAGATCAAGGGTTTAATAGCTAATTAGGGTGCCATTAACCCACATGAGTCTTGGCAGAAACACTTTTTATATATAGATATTCTCTGGTCTCTAAATTCTAAAACTTCGATAATAATATAAACCACAGTAGAGGATATTTATAAATGATTGTAAAAGTTCGTCTTCGAATTTTGTGAGTTGAAACTGCAAAGAAACAATAGAGGCTTTGGGGGTTGGCTTCTTTTTTTTTTTTTTTTTTTTTGGGGGGGGGGGGGTTACATGTCTATCATGACTTGACAACATGAGATCTCTATTTTAAATGGCGTAAACTTCTATCTACTTCACATTTAGTCCGCGCATGACACATGAGCCTAGCGAAAAATAGTTTAAGCGCTAACACTTACAAGGAAATTTGAGAAATACCAACACATTTACCTATAACTTTAACTCGTTCTTGATAGATACATATAAATTATGTAAAATGAACTAGTTACTTGTCCAAGATTATGAATAATTGTGCGATGTATATGAACTAAAAATATATTTTTCTGCATTGGTAATATGATAAGCTTGAAAGCTACTTTTGCAAAGAAGGGGACAAAACTAAATAACTAAACTCGAGTCACCTTCATGTATTTTAATTATGGAATTTCAAAAAGTTTTTTGAGGTGTCCTTTTCAGTGAAAATACTACGAAATTGTAGTGAATTTTCTTATCGAAATATTATTTATATTTTTGACAGACATAATTAGTGGGAGGAGATAAATTAATTTTTTTCGGAGTTAATTTATAATAAAAGAATGGGTATTTAATATTTTATGAATCAACCTTGAGAGATTCATTGAGAGGAAGTTGAGATTCCATGTATTAGGATCAGTTTTCACTAGTTTAAAAAGCGCGTTAAAAGGCAAGACTCATGTGGTTTGATGACATCCATGTTAGTTTTTCACACTTTGTATCAGGGTTCAATTCTCATCACCTATTGTAATTCAGAAAAAAAAGGAGCACTTGCAATGCACCTGTGCTGTGCGCCTTTTGCCCCCTCAAACATGAGAAAAACCAGGTCGGCTCAAAGCTTTGATTGATTAAGTGTGTTTAGATGTGCGTTAAGTACACCTAGCATGCTTAGACGCGAATTAAGCGTGTTTAGCAGCGTCTTTTATTTTTGGTTTCATTTTTTTTTTTAACGATCCTTTTGAAATTAGCCGAAAATAAAGGCCCATAGTGGCTCTAAATCTGACAAAGAAGCGAAACGGTCAATCAAAGAAAAAGTAATTACACAGCTTCTGCAAGAAAATATAAAAATTATATTCTAATTTTAGTATCAAGTAAATATACATTTTCAATTTTAGATATTTTTGCCTATTTAGTAAATAACTTGATGACAAATTATTTTCTTTTGAATTCTTCTTAAATTATTTTTACTCATTATATATACCTTTTTTGAAAAGAAAGCAATTAAGCACATACTATTTTAAAGATAATGCTACTTTTCCTTATTGAGTTACTTATTTGGTGACTTGGTGGGGGTGTATGTGTCTTTTTGCCTATATATTTCAATTAAATATAAGGATTTTTTGCCAATGTATTAAATAGTTATTTAATGACAAGTAATCGAACAAGTGATTTAACAAGAGAATGTAGCATAACTCATATTTTAAGCAAGTTTCTACATATGAACTAAAAACTAGAAACAAACCTAGAAATCTATTTCTATTTTGAAATAGAATTAGATTTCATTTTATGCAATGAATGACGGAAATTTATGTAATTACATGTGTTTCACGAGAGATATGTGGATATAATTATTTTGATGAAATTCTATTTTAAATTAGAATGGTGCTCTCAGAACCTTGGGTACTCATCCATTTGCAAACTATGTTTCAAGTTTTATTTTGTCCTATTTTTTCTACTGTGATTTCCCAATTGCATGCCTTCTTTAACTTTTTCCATCTATTTAATTAGAGAGTACTCCATTTATAAGAATTTCTCTCTTAATTTTCTAAGTATGTTTTTCTAAGACATTATTTGACATTTGACATACAACATTAGGAAGAGGCTGGCTTATATAGCTATAAAATTATGATCCGCATGAAATTTAGTCGTAAAAGCAAAACCATGGCTGATATTAGAAAAATTTTCTAGCACTTATAAATGCACCTACGGTCTGATCTTGTGGGTGCATAGATGCACATGTGCACTCACATCAGATGGAAGGTGTTATAAAGACATCTCTCTAAGTCTAAAAGTGTCATAAAACTATACTAATAATAAAGGTACATTTTGTTGGGGAAATTGTGTTATTTGTGTGATACTCGTGTAACATAAAATTAATTAAGTCAAACACATTATCTTAATCAAATAAAATAATAAGAAGGTAGAAGGAAAAGTTAGAAATCCTAGTCTAAGAGAGTCATGTCAAAGACAATGTCCTAAAGTCGTGTTGGCCTCCCTTCGTGCGGGTATTATCAATGTGACATGGCTACAAGATAAAACCCCTAGCTCTCAACCAATACTCCGTCCATGAGCACAATCACAGTGAGTGAAGAACGAGCCTCTATCATATTGCCAAATAATATAAAATAAATAGTTATACATGAGGGATTTTTACTAACTTTTCCTATGTCATTCTCAAATGAGAATAAGCCCACTTTTATAGAGGTTAAGTTATAACCTCCACATGAATACCGTAATGGTAAAGTAAATTCATGCATAATGGGGGTTATAACATAATAGGAATTTGAAACCGAAAAAGTAAAACCAAATAAATCATGAAATAAAACGAATGAATGTTTTAAAAGTTACAAATTAAAATATAAGTTACAACACATTTCTCTACTCTATTAGAACATAAAATTTGAACAGTATTCCTAGCTTCTAGTTGTCAGAGATTTTCAAATGTCCACATTATAAAAGACGTCAACCGCCAGTTATATATCACCAAGCGTCCTGTGTTTTAAATACTTTGAGTTGTGCTATTTTATCAAACTTTTTGTCCATTTTTTTATCCAAATATAACTCAAATAGTATTTACTAATTAAATACTTGACAAAATATCATTAGAAGTGATCACTTTTTTCAATATCCAATATGAATATAATAGGAAACCATTCCTTTAGAAGGGATCATTCATCTTTACTTAGGCATAAAAGATTTTCCTTTTCTTTTCAAGTATATTACTATAAGAATATGAGCAGATTTAGAGGTGCGATCATCAGAGTTCCCAGAATTCACAAAAAAGTAGAAAAAGACAAAATTGACAATTTTTGAAGAAGTAAGCGATGATAAATAGAATACTTATTTAACCGCAGCCCAATACAACTCAGAAGGTCGACGCATAAATTGACAAAGCTTATTAACAGTTGTAAATTAACAAACCTTATTAACAGCAAAACTAATATCATGATGAGTAAAGGAGAGACATAATGAAGAGAGAAAACTACTGACAATACTTAGTATTGTCAGTCGTAGGCTATGAAGCACGGAAACTTCAAAAATACTAGCGTTTCGTGTCGGAAACCAAAACTCTCCGAAAACTCTTCGGAAACGTTTCAGAAACTCTTAAAAAGTTTCCTAATTTTTAGTGAAATTTGGAAACTTTAGGGAAACTTTATGGATATTTTACGAAAACTTTTAGGAAACTTTTAATAAACTTTATGACAAAAAATTCAGATTTTTATTTTTGAAAAAAAGAAAATTTAATTATAGTCATGTTAAAAAAATGATAGATGGTAATTTCATTAACATTTTAATATAAAATAAATATTTAAATTAACTTAAACTAAATTAATTAAATTTCTTATTGAGAAAGAGGTCTAAGAATTAACCTAGTTTTAAGTTGCAAAACATGTTGAATATTTGGTTTATATTCACAACAATATTCGTCTTTTGTCAAAAAGAAACCCACAATACTACATGGAAAAAACTAAAATGTGGGATATAGCTGGAGACCAATTTGACATTTTTTATGATGGTGCACTTAACATTGCAAGTCTTTCTTTAGATGAGCCAAATATGGAGGCAATGTTATTCAATGATGTCAACGATAGTGTCATAGTTATCGATGGCGATGATGTTCAAGAAATTTAATTGCTAAACTTTTTTGAAGTTTTTTAGTTTGTGCATTATTTCATTTCAATAATTATTTTGTGATGACAATGAATTTTGAGTTTTTATTAGATTGAATTGATTTTGATATTTCAGTTATCTAAATCATATTAATGAGTGTTTTGAGGTTGCATATCTTTTTTTGCTTGAATTTTGAGGTTGAATATTGAAATTATTAAAAAAAATTAACAATTACTACATAACGTTTCCACAACGTTTCGTGTCCTATATTTTTCAAAATCATGTTTCTCCATTTCCTTTTCGTGTCCTGTTTCATGTCCCGTTTCCGTTTCGGTGCAACCTAGGTCGTAGGTAAGCCATCAAATAAAGAGATCGTATAGGACTGGAACACCCTTAGCACCAGACATCTTGGTGCTCAAGAATATCACAAATATATTTATGTTGACTAAGGACGATGTAGAGAGGAGTGCGGACGATCTCAACGCCAAGAAAATTGTAAAGAGGTCTTAAATTTTTGATAGAGAACTTAAGAGAGTTGGCTGGGAGAAAATGATGCACATCACTGGAATCATTACCAATGACAAGAAAATCATCGACATAGACGAGAAAGTAGATGGTGACAAATCCGCTGAAGAAAAGGAAGAAAGATGTGTATCAATGTGGGAATTAGAGAACCCATACGAGAGCAAGAAATTTTTGAGGTTATGATACCAAGCACGGGATGCTTATTTGAGACTATAAATAGCTTCGTTGAGACGACGGGATAATTGTCGTGGCCTATCTTAAATGTTGTACATTATATAACATAGATGGTTTCTGGAAATTTTCCTTGAATGCAAAGTAAATTAGACTTTCTTGACCTTTTGGGATGGAAAATAAAAATATAGAGTCAATTAATTATAACTACATTTTTTCAGCTGTGTGTTGTATGGGTAAAATTATATTGTACATTCACATTAAAATTGACGTGTGAGTGCGGACATTATCTCATAAATAAAATATAATATGCTAGTTACACTGTATAAAATTATGAATTAATATGTGAATTACAAATCGTCATATGATATTTACAGTAAAATACCTGAGACTATAATTCTGGTTTCCTCTAAACACGTCGTGTAAGTTTACACGTCTAATCTATAGAAAGTCGTAATAATTAGCAGTCAGATAATCATATCACAATTAACTATTACAATTATGATTCCAATCTCTCACTCGTGCGTTGTACAGGAAGACTAATTTAAAAAAATCAATAATAATGAATAATAAAATATTGAACAGATACATGTCATCGGATTTGCATAACGAAATCAATAAATATACAATTTTAATTTACTCTTTGACACGTTAAATTAATGTTTTATTAATAATAGATTAATAGTTACTCGCTTATGTACTCGATTAATATTTTACTATATTTTACTTTTAAATCATCTAACTTATTTAATGTTATTAGTTAACAATCTAATAATACGTATCGGACATGTATATACCCGTCTTTTCTCGATACCCGTTCAGATAAAAATTTTCATATTCATAAGAAAGTACCCTCCTGACTTACCTTTTTTTATGAGTAAAATTTAACATTGATAGTTATAATAAAATATCAAATAAGGATAGATTTGTAAAGAAATGCAAGTTAAACTTTTTTATATAAAAATGGACAATACATGTGGGGCATCTTAAAAAGAAAAATGAGACCAAATAATCGAGATGAGGGTAGTAATTTTTTGTGTAGTTCTATTTCTTCTCGTACATTTCATGTCTCTTTGATCATCCCAATTTTCTCTAAAATTCATTGTTATATATCTTCATCAAATTAAAATATCGATGTATGAATTCAAAACTGATTAATAATCAATTAGTATTCAACGTACGTTGTACAGGGAGGTAAATTCCCAAAGTTTCATATTAAAAAAAATCCATTACATAAATTGCCAAAAACAATGAATTGTTGCAATAATAATTAAATTAAATGAAATAATAACATGAAATCAATAGATATTTTACAGGTTTCACATCTATAGAGAAAAAAGACAAAAAAATAAATTATTTACATCCTCTACAAATATATATATATATATATATGTATATTAACAGTTACCCGTTTATGTATTCGGTTAACGTTTTACTATATTTTATTTTTATATCATCTAACTTATTTAATATTATTAGTTAACAGTCTAATAATACGTAGCGCGTATGTACATACATATATTCACTCGATAACCGTTCACGTAAAAATTTTCATGTTTATTCAGCAATTAAACAGGATTGGGGAATGCATTTTGTCAATTCTACTTTTCGTATGAAGTTATAATATTAATTAAATTGATTCTTTATTTCTTTCATAAATCTAATTTCGTAGGTTTATGAATTTAAAGACGATGCACACAAAATGACTTAAGACATTGTGAAAAAATTGACTTATTAATTAGAGTAATAACTTGTGGCCATTTATTTTTATACAAAGTAAAGAAAATTTTTATTTTCAATTCTTATAACTTTTTATTATAAAAATTAAAATAGATTGATTAGGTTTTTTATGGTGCACGGAAAAAAATATTTGAAATTGTTAAGAATGTGGTGGTTATTTTTGTTATTTTAATTTTGACCATTTTAATATATTTGAAAAATTGATGAGATAAATAAAAAAAACTTAGTCTCAATATAATTTGCCTTCAAGTATATATGTGGTTAATAATAATATTTTCTTTGAGTGAAAACACGCGAGAATAGTAACACGAAATCAATCGATATTTCATATCTATGAAAAAAAAGACAAAAAAATAAATTATTTGCATCCTCTATAAATATATATATATATTAATAATTACCCGTTTATGTACTCGATTAATGTTTTACGGTATTTTATGTTTATATCATCTAACTTATTTAATATTATTAGTTAACATTCTAATAATACGTATCGGGTATGTACATACTCGTATTCACTCGATATATGTTCACATAAAAATTTTCATATTTATTTAGGAATATAACCGGATTGGGGAATAGATTTTGTTGATTCTACTTTTCGTATGAAGTTATAATATTAATTAAATTGATTCTTTATTACTTCGATAAATCTAATTTCATAAGTTTATGAATTTAGAGACACTGTAAACAAAATGACTTTAGACATTGTAGAAAAACTAACTTATTAATTAAGGTAATAGCTAGTGGCAATTTTTTTTTATTTTTACAAAGTAAAGAAAATTTTTATTTTCGATTCTTATAGCTTTTATTATAAAAATTAAAATAGATTGATTATGTTTTTTATGGTGCACGTGGAGGAAAAAAGATAGGAGAAGAAAAAAATTTATAATTCTAAAAAATGTGATGGTCATTTGTGTCATTTTAATTTTGATTATTTTAGTATATTTGAAAAACTGATGAGATTAATAAAAAAGTAGTGTCAATATAATTAGACTTTAAGTATATATGTGGTTAATAATAATATTTTCTTTGAGTGAAAGCACACGAGAATAACAATATATATTTGAAAATTGTTAACAAATAAAAGAGTTGTCATAATTGTTTAAAAGTATGTTACTGAATATTTAGGTCACGAGTT
>CAVNYN010290855.1:0-44097 GCA_963692815.1 Nyctanthes arbor-tristis | reverse complement strand
TGATACACATTATGCAAGTGATTATGACATAAAGACAGTATCTACCATAAATTGAAATGGGGTCATAAAAGAGGCAAGAGGGCAGTCTTTCTTGACATTCAACTGATCATATAATTATTGTGTTACATTCTATTATTGTTCTATTCTTGTCAATAATTTGCACAACCTTTGAACCCTAGTACTAGTTTATTCATTTGCACAACTGATCATTACATTCTATTATTGTTCTATTCTTGTCAATAATCTACGCCAGCCCCGAGATCGAGCGAGGTGTACAACTGTTAATGAAAACACGGTTAAGTTTTAGACTCGACTCTCATCAAAGTGTAGTAATAGTGAAAAATATATGGCTCCGTCCGTGATTGCTGGGGACGTGACTGACTTGGACATGTGCGAATGGTGGAATCGTAGGTACCCAAGAAAAAGATGGGATAATTGTAAGGTTTGAAGAGTGAAAAAGATGGCCTGCTTCCTGCAGGGGAACTCGATCGTTTCCTGCCATCAAACTCGCCCATACAATAATTCATCCATAAAATATAACTGCTCCTCGTGAACTTCAAGGGACAAAGATTCATGGTCACTTGTCTTTACCTCTGTCTTTAACATCTTTAGTTTAGCACTTTTAGCCCATGCTTGATTCCCATTATCATTTTCTCATCAAGTTCACTGTTAGAGAAAATAATTAAGATTGTAAATTTATCCTATTTTTTAAAAGATTTAAATATTTCTCTATAAATAACAATTAACAAGACTCTTGCTAAAAACCGTTTTAAGAAAGCTTACTAAAAAAATAAATTACACAAGTGATTTTCCTAATTAATCTACTTTTATTTGATGATCTTAATTAAAACAATAGTTATGACTAGGAAATTAAGGTTATTATTGTACCCTGCCTTTATAAGCACTTTTTTATTTCTTTGATATATATATATTTTTTCTGTAATCTGGAGCTAAGACTAACGTCCCCCTCTTGTAATCATTTTTCACATTTATAGAATTGTATCTCAAGTTTGGATTTTAAAATCCATATACTTATATAAAAAAAAATGTTATTTTGATAAAAGAATAAATAAATACTACTCAATTTAGAAACGAGTCTATATATTTAGCACAATCATAAAATAAAAGAAAAATAAAACTATATAACTGGGATGGAAGGAGCAATTAATATAGTAAAATCAGTGGTGAAAATTTCTTGATGTTTGACTGTGTAATTAAATAGTTGTTAGATGGGTGCTGTGAAATTACATTTTTGAAGGGACTTCGGAGAGGGGGATTAATATTATGATCTTGCCTTGGTAATTAGGAATGTTTTTTACCACTTGAGTTATCGTATTTGATCTCTTGTATGAAATTGTATTCACTATAAGTGTTGGATGTCATTCATTCACACAAATATGGCACCCTTCGTGTCATAATCATCATTTATTGATTGTCATTTTAATCAATAAACAGGTATATTCGTAGGATTACTTTTACAATCAGCTGCAGAAGTCGAAAGCACCCTTAATGTGAGATGATTTATAGGCTGCCTGCGTAGGGAGTACTCCTTTATTTATGAGATTTGTTTCATTGTAGATTATTTAATATATTTTATGAATTTTGATCTTGAGGCACGGATATCTCCATAAAGTGTCTCCATTATGCAGATACTTGTATATGTGGCACATTCTCCTCCACTAGTTTCATAAACCCAAGTGTGAGGCCATGTAAATTAGTGGAGAAGAATATGCCACATACACCTATTAAATTAGCAGGCACATATTCAATATTCACAAGGAAAGTTGTCCAAACAAGTATCAGACCATACGTCGACTTCAACATTTTAAATTAACAGTGCCCTTTTGCTTTCGTTCTTTCTTCTTCTTTGTTCCCTTTCAAGAGACTTTAACAAAGTCCTCGTCTACACACAAATGAAGGATGGGATATTAGAATGAGAGTGTGGTCCAACAAATTTTTACACAATTTGACCATTTCCTAACGTGAAAGTAAAGCATAAATAGGTAAGACAACGTTCAAGTATCATCTCCAGACAGCTAAAACTACAAAAAATTTTAAGCCAAGAAACCGTGTACGTACACTCCTTGACATATATATGGGCATGTAACAACGTTATCTAGCAGTACATATACATGATCAGATGCCAGCCAATAATTTGGTGTCATGCCAAAAAGAATGGGACAAGAAATATTTTGCATAGAATCATTTGAAAATTGAAATAACTATTCGACAGAATTGTACCCACGAAAAGGATGGGAGAATT
Source organism: Nyctanthes arbor-tristis (assembly GCA_963692815.1). NCBI lineage: Eukaryota > Viridiplantae > Streptophyta > Magnoliopsida > Lamiales > Oleaceae > Nyctanthes > Nyctanthes arbor-tristis. The sequence goes on along the minus strand of CAVNYN010290855.1, from coordinate 41,834 downwards.
GTATGCATGGGTTCGAATTTCAAACAGTTTGGTGAAAATTAATTATATATTATATCATCATCATATTGTATGCATGTTCCCAGGTGGGGAACTTGTTTCCTCCCACACCTTTTTATTTATTTTTCTTCATTCAACTGAATCATGAACGTTTCGTGTTCGACTACTCCGCGTGAATGACCAGCCGAGGCATTTATGTCCTCGAAAAACTGCATTATTTGTCATTTTATATATGTTCTTTTCAATTACAGATGGTAATTCAGTTATTGGACGGGTTAAATGGAAGAGACTGGTTTTTCTGAGATGATTTTGACAATTCTAAAGAGGTGTATGTAAACTTGGTCATGAGTTAATCGACTAGGGTAGAAAAGAGAAATTTTCTCTTTGAAAGTTAATTAAAAGAGGGTGGGGTAATTGGAAAAATTTTGTCCTAATTAAAATCAGTAGAAGAATGTAGGGACTGGAGACCATGCATGGCTGATCACATATTGCACTACTAATGTCCATTTAAAACAAAAAGAGACAATATTTCATGACAGGTCCTTTTTTCCTGATCACTTATTATTGAGAGTTTAAATGAACTTGTACCATTTTTTAATTACAATTTCTATTTTTTTTTTATATAGGGGAAATTTTGGGGTTGGTATTAGTATCTATATAGTATATATACACACTTAAAACTTTATTTTGGTAAGAGACACTCCTTTACACTTAAGTTATTACCCTTGACCTAAACTTCCACCATGTTTGCTAGTTCAAAAGTACCTTATTTGAGATTAATGTTATCTCCAAGCTATAAATTTTATTTTTGAGTTGTAGTCTACACCAAAAAGCAATTTTCTCCCATATTAATCGCTTCAATATACAAAATTGAGCAAATGAGGCGTAGCCCGTTTAGCTAGGCTCAGGTCCTGGGATTTCAAGGTTCCAGATTCGAACCCGATACACCAATCATGGGTCGCGAGGTTTTTTCAGTTGTATGGTTGATTTGTGTTATTTACTTTTCGTCGCGCTCCGTTATATGTAACTCTTTCTGCCTTTGTACTGCTATAACCATTGTTCCTTGAAAAAATATATATAAATCGACATATTATCTATATATAATAACAATAATAATAATCTATATATAATAATAAAGTTGTTAAAACAATTTTCCCGTCCATTTCGTGTTTCCTAATCCGTGTGAATTATCCGAGCCATCCGGTTTCTATTATCTGAGATGTCAATTTTTTTTTTTTTGGCAAGTTTGACAGTCGGTGTTGAAGAAACAGGGTATAACTCTCGCATACGATATCTTTTTTCAACCCATAATAATATATGCTTCTGGAGTAGTTCGATGTGATTGATTGAATCAGTCGATTTGTTAATGCTAATGATGGATTTTGAGCATTTGAATCCATATGCTTTCTTATTTTATTTTGGCTTTCTTATTTTATTTTGAGTCAACATTTTTTTTTTTTTTGCAACATAATGATGGATTTTGGGCATTTGAATCCATCTCCTTTTCTCAACATCATTTTCTATTTTATTTTGAGTCAACATTTTTTTGGGGCCTAATGTTGCAGGCTTTTTTTTTTTTATAATACAATTGGGAAACATCAGGGAAGGGAGAATAGATTCGAACTCAGAACCTTGCCCTGGTAAGAGGTGCTCTTTACTATTTGAACTATTACCCTAAAGTCCATTTGTTTTTTAATCACTTTCAAATAAATTTTCCCTTACAAACGCATGATCGAAACACTAGTAGTTTGTTAATATCCAACAACAATTAATATATTTTAATTAATTATTATTATATAACAATGTCAAATCCAGACAATTAACATTTTATTAAAAGATGTTGTCAACTATAGGGTCACACACATTAGCCGTCATGCCAACAATGTAGCTCAGTCTCTTGCTCGTCCAGCTAAGGATTTTCCTAATTCTTGTACCTTTAATTATGCACCTATTTGGCTTCACCATGTACTCATGAATGATTTGCACAATGGTCGTAATGAAAGTTAAAAATCTTTTACCAAAAAAAAAAAAAAAAACATATATATTTGTTTGCCTGCGCTATAATTAACAACGTTAACCCCAAACATTTCAATGATTCCATTAAAAAAAATATTGATTTATTTCTTTTTAACGGATAAATAAATCTATATATATATATATATATATATATACTTAAAAGCAAAATAGTTGTCGTTTCATTTTTTCCCGCCCAAAAGTACTTGTTAAATTGGGATATCTCATCTTGGCCGTTGGTTTAATCGATGAATATTGGCCATTGATTTATATTTTACATTTTAATTTTAATTAACTTTTTAATTTATCATCAATTTATAAATTCCCTTTTTATCTTTAATTTCCTTTTTTTTCATTTCCCTTTTTTATATTATCACTATTTTTTCAATTTTTAATTCCAATAATCAAATTAGATTTCATTTTATCTAAAAATATCTTTATTTTTTTATCCACATTTTCCTTCTTTCCTCTAATAGAATTCATTCTATCTAAGAACTCTCTCAAATCTCTCCTACAACATTTAAACTTTCCACTTTTTATCTCAAGAAATTTTATTTTCGATCGATTTTTTTAATTTTTTGTTCCAATTTATCTCACACCATCGGATAACTTCCGGATTGGTTCCAATATTCGCTAATGTTCAAAAAATCGGATCTATTGTTGAATCGAAAAAGTTAACAGTTCAAAGTTATCGGACTGATTTTAATTAAATGATTGAAAACAAAATTAATTTTTAAACAAAGTTGTCCATTTTTTTATCTTTACTGTTTAAAAATGTTTAATTTTATTCCCTTTTTAAGAGTAATTGAAAATAGGACTTTAGGAGTAGAAAAAGAATCGCACATTGATTATTTAATGAAAAAATAAGGATGCATGCCTATATTAAGTGCCTGTTTGATTCAATTTATCGTAATTGATTTATAAGAGAAATTATAAAGAAGTGAAATAGTTGTGTAGATTTAATAGAAGTTTGAAATTTGTGGTTATAGATGAGTAGTTGTCAAATCAGTAATCAAATCAGTGGTAGGTGAGATTATAATGTATTTTGATAAAGAAGATCAAACATGAGCTAAGTTACTTAGATGAGTGTTATATATGCATAATAAAGTATTAACTTATGGATCTTTAGCTTCTAAAGAGTTTAAAATTTTAATGGATCATTATTGAAAAAAAACTTATTGTGAACTGTATCTGTCTTTAACTCACCCTGTCGGATTTTTTTGGATAGATTTCAGTGTTCGTAAATGTTCAAAAAACTGGATTGGTCATCGAACTGGAAAAGCTAACAGTTCAAGATCATCTGACTGATTCTAATTAAATAATTGAAATAAATTAATTTTTACTTAAAATATCGTGCAAAAAGAATATTCGATGTTATAAGTTTTTTATTTTTACCATTTAAAAAATGTTGAAATTTTATTCTTTTTTTAAAGACTATTGAAAATGTGACTTTAGGAATAGAAAGCGAATCCCGCATTAGTTATTTGGTGAAAAGAATTGAGGATATATGCTCATATTAAACAACTTGGAGAATGATTATTTATAGTAGGGCCTTAACCTATGGGTTTTGAGCTTCCAAAAAGTTTGTAATTTTGATCATTATTGAAAAAAAGTTTGTTGTAAGCCGGTGAATCGTATCCATTTTTATCTCACACCGTCATATTGTTTTGTGGATTGGTTCCAATATTCACAAATTTTCTTCAATCTCCTCCTTAGTTTTTCCCCTTTTTAGGTAGACTATTTTTATCTTTATTAATGAAAGATATCGTACTACGGGTTGTACCGATATTGTTTTTCTTTATACATGTAAACAATCAAATATTATAATTTCAAAGCTATTAAATGTGACTTTTGGCATAGAAAGAGAATCACACGATGGTTATTTAGTGAAAAGAATTGAGGGTATATGTCTATATTAAACTATTTAGAAAAAAGTTATATATAATATGGCCTTAACTTATGGGTCTTGAGTTTCAAAAAAGTTTAAAATTTTAATATATCGTTATTAAAAAAAAGTTTATTTTGAGTCGGTGAACCGTATCCGTCTTTATCTCACACAGTGAAACTGCTTTTCAAATTGGTTATAGTATTAGCAAATTTTCTTTAATGTTTTTCTTTTGTTTTTTTAGATCATTTTTTATCTTTATTAATGAAAGATATCATATTACGAATAACACTTTCTTTACACATTCATAAACAATTAAATATTATAATTTAAGAGTCATTGGATATGTGACTTTAAGAATAGAAAAGAAATCCTACATTAGTTATTTAGTGGAAAGAATTAAGGATGTATGCATATATTAAGATGCGACTTTGATAATAGAAAGAGAATCATACATTGATAATTTAATGAAAAGAATTGAAGATATATACCTATATTAAGATACGTGAAGAAAGGTCATGCGTAATAGGACCTTGGCTTATGGGCCTTAATTTTCCAAAAAATTCAAAATTTTAGTAGATCATTATTAAAAAAAATTATTATAAACGGGTGAACCATATCTGTCTTTATCTCATATCGTCAGATTGTTTTCTAGATTGATTTTAGCATTAGCAAATTCCTGATTTTTCCAATTGATTTGGTCATGACAGTTCTGTTCTTTAAATATTGATTAAATTATATTAACATATTAAAATATTTAGTCTGTAGAAGGTCTATGTTATGAAATATTAGATTTCATTAACACATATCACATAAGTTAAAAAAAAAGAAAAAAAAACCCAAAGGGGGCAGTAAATAACATGTGTATTTTGTAGAAAAAAAGTTGACATTCACTCATTGACAGTTTTATATAAATATTTGAGGGTTATAAATTGGAAATTTTTGAAAATTATGATTTGTGTTAAAAATGGCCAAACAAAAAATTCTACTATAAATGTTGTAATATATGTATTATCATTCATCATTTATTCTAGCTATGTTTATCGAATGTAACATATTTTTCCGTATATTAAATATTGACAGCCTAATACAAATTTCAAAATTTTCTTAAGTTTTTTGTGTAGGCCATCTTTATCTTCATTAACGAAATATATCTACAGGCAACGCCTATATTATTATTTTATATACACATTAATGATCAAATATTATAGTTTAAATATTTTTTTGATACAATCATTTTTAATCTTGTTAAATTACTTATATTATCTGGTATTATCATTCCGTGCAATACAGGGGTGAAATAACTAGTATATTGTAAAAAAAAGTCCATCTCTGGTGCTAAATAATTTAATTGGTCTATTATGTTTTTCCCGTAATAAAAATAAGAATAGTTTCCCGTTGCAAGCCACCGCCTGAGCTTTCAAGGATCATCTACTCACTATAGACAGTTTATATATATATATATATATATATATATTTATTTATTTATTATTACTTAATTGAAACTTATTTTATTTTTATAAAATTATTATTTATATTTATTAAGTTGACATATATATATATTTATTTATTTATTATTACTTAATTGAAACTTATTTTATTTTTATAAAATTATTATTTATATTTATTAAGTTGACATTTCTACCAATTTCTATTACCCATCTCTACGTCAGAAAAATATTATTTAGTTGGGCCGTAACTAGGCCCGCCATTTACTGAGATGCTCATGTGGTTCATTTCTGTTCTTCTTCACCCCAACCGCCAATCCTATACTGTCCAATTTTATTTATTTATTTTTTTTTTTAAAATTTCAAGGGCGAAGAACAAGAAATAATCAAACTTTATGATTGTGGCTTCATTTTTATGTCGTTAAATCCAAATGAACAATTTGATCTGTCTAAAATTATTAAGAAATAAATTTCATGTGGATTATCACTAAACATTTAAGGGCTTTCGTCGTGTTAAATAATAATAATAATAATAATAATAATAATAATAATAAAACTTTAAAAAGGCTAGAGAAAAATGTAATTGTATACTATGATAATATTGGAGTAACCAACATTATAAAGGTAAATTAGTTCTTATGCATGAGAATATTATTCAGTTGAATAAGCGAACATGTTAGCGACTTAACTAATCGATCCTAATGTGTATATTTTTACTTGATTTGTGAAATATAGCTTTAATTCACTTTTGAGTCGTGATGTATGTTTAAATGAATCCAAATGTTCTGTCTTATTGGCATAATAATGTTTTCATTTTTCTTTGAAGGGTTGTTTTGTCATTTTAAATAATCTAAACTAACATTTTAATAAAAATCTTGTTAAGTAAATCACATTAACATATTAAAAGAAAGCAATCCGACCATAGAGAGGGGTACTCACCCCATACACGTGGCCCACTTAATGGAGGGAATCAAGAGACCCGGGTGTGGGCCCCCCACTTCCGCCCAATCAGGGGGGCATGTGTGTGGGAGAGTCCTCTTAGAGAAAGTACCCCTCTATTTCATTGGCCATGGGAGATTGTGAGGTACAGCCCAAATTATCACTCTAGGATTTAAATAGACTACGAAGAACAAATTCATACAATTGTCAATTTGTCATTGGAATTTGATCCAAAAGGTGAGTTCCGGGCTCGATTTATCTTAAAATTCTCACCAACTTATCTTGTCTCACGAGTCATGTGGCTTGCATGAACCTTTAGGATTTGATCGAGACTACAAAACTTGTCCGCTATTATTACGGTGTAAGATCATTTTTATTTATATGCTCCCTCCTCTTTGTAAAGATGTTTCATTATTTTTTTCCTTCTAAATTTACACCATAAATAATTCACTTTTCTTGGTTAATCTATTAGATTTCTTATACACCCTTATTTATTTAATATGAATTTTTAATAGTAAAAAAATCGAAGTGAAATAATAAAAACAAGAAATAGTAGTATATACGAAAAATTGTTACTATTTCAATAATATTTATTCAACTTTCTGAACCATTTTGAAAATAAGAAACAATTATTTTTTTCTGATAAATAATGTTATGTAATACAATTAGTGCTAAGTACTAGTTTATGTGACAATATACCTAAGCGACATTGAATGATAAGTGAAGTTAAAGACATATACATCTGAGCCACTTGATTTAATTGATCATATGATATCGTGTGGATTGGTACTTAATATGTGTTATATAGCATTACTCTTTGCAAATAGAGGAAGTATTTATTTAGTTGACATGACAATAATTAATTTAGTCAATAAAATGAATCAACATCAGAATAATCGCATAATTTGCACTATTTCTAGGGCTAATGGAAAATTAATTATTCTTGTTTTGACTGTTATTCTCTATTCATTGTCTTTCGTCTATTGAATTTGTGCAAACGAGTTAGCAGTTTTTGAGCAGTTGTGTATTCAACTTTTCTACGTAGTAGTAGTGTATTCCTTAGTGAATATACCATCTAATTTTGGAGGAGTAATCACCTAGTTAATTACTGTGAACAATTTTTACATTACTTGTAGTTTTGGTTGGATTGGTTTTTTGAAAGACAGATTCTTTCTTTCACATGATAACTTCTTACTCACAGCTACAACAGGTAATTTTTTCACTAGACACGGGAGGTAAGTGGTGAAAATAGATATATCTTTTTCTCGCTATTTTGTTAAAAATGCGATGCATTAAGAATTCAGACCTATAATAAATTAATAATAATATGACGGTATGTATACTCAAAGACTTCTCGCAAGAAATGACGATAACCAAGTTGATGCGCCCAATTGTGACTTCCGAAAGTTGGGGAAAAAACTATGAATCTATATATTGTCGAGTTAAGTATATCACACAGCAAAACAAGCGCCCGAACGTTACGAAATATGCACAAAGAACCTGCATGCATGTGTATATGATTTTAACTGAATAGGTTTAGATGAGCAAAAAATTTATCTACACATAATTAAGACCATGGGAACTTGTCCTAATATATTTGATTCAAGTATGAATCACCGTCTCATCTCTACGATTCCACCTTTATACTTGAAAAAAATAAAGTGTATTGAAAATATATACCATCAATATTTGTGTAATTGTAGTAAATCTGTTAAAAGGAACATGCTTATTGGATTGGTTGCAGTTTTAGAGGCCCTAGGAAACATGGAAGAAAAACATGTTTTGTTTTTCTATGCTCGTTCGACCCTCAATATCTGCAGGTCCTGTGTTTTTTCTCATTTTCTTCTTCTTATTATATTATTTAAATTAAAATAATTCAATTTTCGATGGAAGACATAAGCCACCCATGCTGGCTATAGAATAAATTACTACTATAAACTAAAGAAAACCCCCCGAACAAGTTATTATTATAATAACAATAATAATAATTGTATTTGATAAGGACTTTTTTTAAAAAAAAATTTCATGTAGTATTTCCCAATGCAATTTATTTGTTTTCTAACCATTTGCCTTGGAAACTCATCCTTTTAATTGTGGAATTTCGAAATTTATCTTGGGAACGTCCGGCTCGAGGAGCTTGGGTTCTGGACAATATATGAAGTTAAGCTAAATAGACACTGGTTTAGAGCATCCACAATAGATGTGCTAATTTTAACTAACTACATAAGTAATAAAGCGTACTTTTAGTAATTAACAAATAATACATGTACAAATTAATTTCAGCGATTGTTTAACCATCACACTATGTGTTAAATTAAATCACTAAACAAAGTCCAATTAATATTATTAGAAAAGTGAAAAGTGAAATTTGAAATCGTTTTTCATAATATGCCATTTCATTTAATTATTGTTTCACTTTAATACTCCCTCCACCCCCCCCCCCCAAAAGATAAGCTTGATCCTATTTTCACACATATTAAGAAAATTGTAATAAAAGTCACCCAAGTTTATTATTAAAAATTATTGGTCAATTTTATTTATAAATTAAACAAAAGGAATTTTTCGGAGACAAAATGTCAACTCACATTTTAACTTTGTTGTTAAAATTGTTACTCCCACGTTTTGTGACATTACAACGGAATAGACAAAAAAAAAAAAAGGGAATGCACGTCGATTTATTCAAAAAAGCGATGCGTAAAGAAAACGCGGTGACATTTTTGAAAATTTCGGCTAAAGAATAGGTGTCGGTTCCTCAAGAAAACCAACGTCGATAGCATTAGCTAAACAATAGGCATCGGTTCCTCAAGAAACCGACCTCATAGTCAAACAATAGGCGTCGATTCCTATATATGTAGGAATCGACGCCTATTGTTTGAAATTCAAAATTCAAAATTTTTAAAAAATATATAAAAAAATAAATTCCAAACAATAAGCGTCGGTTCCTCAGTAGGAACCAATGCCTATAGTGAAAATTTCAAAATATAAAAAAAAAATTAATGTCAAACAATAGGCGTCGGTTCCTACAGAGGAACCGACGCCTATAGTGCAAATTTAAATTTTTTTTTTTTTGGTAATCAGTGCACGACAACTTTTGGGAATGGGCGTCGGTTGCTCTATAGGAACCAACGCCTATAGATGTGCATTTTTCTATAAAATCCGCTATTTTACAAGATGTGTTATTGATTCCTCCAAAACCAAAGAAAAAATATATGACTGGCTCTTCATCTCTCAAAACCCTCAACTCTCTTCATGTTTTCTCCATGGAAACTACTTCTTCTTCTTCTTCTTCTTCTTCTTCTTCTTCCTTTAGCTCTACGTAAATGAAAGCCCTACTCGAAACTCTCATTTTACTAGATCAGTGAGGAAAAGGGTGCCGGTGGTGAGGAGAATCCTAACAATGAAATCAACCGGTAGCTGGTTTGTTCATTTAGAACTACCATGAGAAGTTCAAGTTGGAGAAACAAGCTAGAAGTGTGTGATTTATTGTGAAAGGTTTTGTCATTAGATTTAAGTTTAGCTTCCTTTGAAGATGAATTAGAAATGAAAAGTTTTAGAAGTGTGTCATTTAGATGCCAAATATATTTTCTTTAGAGCCATTATTTCACCTTTTTTAAGTTGAAACTTGTTGAGCATTTTCTATTTTTCTTACGCATCCTACTTATTACACAAATAAAATTTTTATAACACCGCATTCAGAAAAATAAGTGTGTTTATTATTTTTGCTGAGATTCTACGACGAAAAAAAATAAAGAGAATAGGCATCGGTTGTTACAGTACAACCGACGCATAAAGTTAATAATAGGCATCGGTTGTCCATTAACAACCGACGCCTATTTTTTATTTGATTTAATTTTTTAAGTGGACTTTAGACGTCGGTTGTACATTAACAACCGACACCTAAAATTAAGAATAGGCATCGGTTGTACATTTACAACCCACGTCTATTCTTTATTTGATTTAAACTTTTTTTTAAGTAGTACAACCGACGCCTATTGTTAACTTTAGGCATCGAGCAACAACCGAAGTGTATAACTTGAGAATGAGCGTCTCCTGTATAGGCGTCTGTGTCACAACCGACTCGTATTCATCATTACAACCGACGCTTATTATACTTTTTTGTAGTAGTGTGAAAATAATTCTCTAACTATTTTCAGATGGATTAACAAAGTCCAATTAATATTCTTAGAAAAGTGAAATTTGAAATCGTTTTGCATAATATACCCTTTCATTTAATTATTATTTCACTTTAATACTCCCTCCGCCCCCACAAAGATAAGCTTGTTCATATTTTCACACATATTAAGAAACTTGTAATTAATATTATTTAAAAAAATAAAATTTATGTGCATTTTCATAATACGGCATTTCTTTTATTAATTATCTCACTCCAATAATTTTAGGGTTAATTTCACATATCGTCCCAATTTTTAGGGTTAGTATCAGTTGGGTCCGTAACTTTTTTTTCAACACGCTTGGACCTCAACCTTTCATTAAGTCGCACAAAAGGTCCTTTTGACGGTTTCCATCAAATTTTCCATTAAATCCTCGATCGAATTATCACTATATCCTTATCATTTTTAAATTAAAAATAAAAGGTTTTAAAATATAAAAAAATAGTATAAAAATTAAAATGAAATTAAAACAAAAAAAGGAAAAAAAGGAGAGGATTCACCCCCCACTGGTTGCTGGAAATGGCAGCAGTTTGCTGTCATTTTCGGGAGCCAATGGCAGCTCCAAGAGGGCGTCTCCCGCCACCTTTGGCTACCTTTTTTGGCAGACATTGGCTCCCAGAAATGGCAGCAAACTGCTGCCATTTCCAGCAACCAGTTGAGGGTGAATCCCCTCATTTTTTCCTTTTTTTTTTTAATTTTAATTGCATTTTAATTTTTATAATATTATTTTTTTATATTTTAAAACCTTTTATTTTTAATTTAAAAATGATAAGGGTATAACGGTAATTCGGTCGAGGATTTAACGGAAAACTTGACGGAAACCGTCAAAAGGACATTTTGCGTGACTTAATAAAAGATTGACGGCCCAACGCGTTGAAAAAAAAAAGTTAGAGACCTAGCTAATACTTACCTCAAAGGTTGGGACGATATGTGAAATTATCCCATAATTTTATTGCGCTAATAAAAATGCATGTTAAATAAGGGCGTGTATAAAAAACTATGCTTTCAACTACATTCCAAAAGGAAGGGACGGACGAAAAATGAATATATGCCTATCTTTGTAGAACGGAATGAGTAGTTTTTATTTATTGATAACAATGACATTAAACAAGGGCATATAAGAAAATTAAAAGATTAATTGAAGAAAATAGATTATAATTTGGAACGGATGAAAAAAGAATAGTAGATTAATTTTACGGGACAAAGAGAGTATTAAAATTATTTGCAAAGATACCTAGTAAAAACGATTCTTTTAATAATGTCATCAACAGTTATACAAATTTCTAAGAGCATCTATAGTGGAGTTGTTAAATTTATATTGCCACATGAGCAAAAATATAGAGTTTAAGTGATTGTTACACATTAACATTTTAAGTTTAGCCATCAATTGTTGCTACATTGGAGATGTTAAAATGGGCACATTGAAAGTGTTAAATTTAATTTCGAATAAAAGTTATTGGTTAGTTTTATATTTTATTTCCGCAAAAGTTCATAGTCAACTATTACTACTTAAATTAAATACAAAAGTAAATGAAAGAATGTCATTTTGGTTGTTAAAATAGCTGTTAAATTTAACAACAAAATTAACTTACTGTTAAAAAGATTCTTTTAACAATTTTGTTATTAACTCCGTTGTAACTATACTTTTCACCCATTATATATTTGATATGTGTAAGCTTATTAGTCTCACCTAAACCACTCCTTACCTCTCGTTAACATTCATCAACTACCTCTACTTTTTTTTTGGAAACTGAATTTCTTTCTTTTCTGGTTTTAATTTTATTTTTTCATTTGACCTTTTATTTCATTTAATGTGCCCGCCATGTGATATTATTCCATTTTTACTTCTTTCCTTACATATTTTTTCCTTCAACGTTCACATCCATAATATTAATATAAATTTTGTTGGCTTCGGAAATTCACGTGTTGTTTATTTCAAATTATAAAACTCTTTGTTTTTCTATTAATTTATATAACACGAAGAAATAATTGTTTCTTTTTTGTATCTACAAGATTAATTTGCTCTCGATGGGTCCTTGAATGAATTCAATAATCGTCACGCAAAATAAATTCATGTAAGAATCACGCAAAATAAATTCATGTAAGAATCCTTAAAACAATTATTATGTGCGTTAACCATGATTAGATAAATGAAATAAGATTACACATGTTGGAGGTGTGAAGTGGTTTAAATGGGACCAATAAAATTACACATGTCAAAAATATAATAGGTGGAGTACTAAAGTTTTTTCCCGTGTGGATGCTCTTAGATGCTTCTTGGACAATTATTATTTCAATTATATTGGAGCATGTTTAGATATATATATATATATATATATGTGCCTACTTAAGTTAATACTATCTCCATTCATAAAAATATGATGGTATTTCTTTTATGTCCATCACAAAATACAAGTCACTTTCTTTGTAGAAATGTAATTGAAATATTTAGTTTTCTTATATATCATTAATTAATGTGCATTGTTATCAATAAAATAAAACTATTAAACTAGAATAATTAGTAAATAAAAAGACACACATTAAGGAAATGATCTCAACATTTATTTTTCCAATTATATTCACACTACTATTTGTTTAGTGTACCACATTATAATATTGTATTAAAGACACAATATTTGCTTGTCAGGAAAATTTTCTAGCACTCACAATAAGTGACGTTATGGACTCACCATCTCACATGAGTGTATGTATATATTCACGCTATGTGAAAATTCCACTATTTGCAAGCATGCGTGCCCCCACATGAGATGAAGAGTGTTATAATGGCTGCTTGCTATTGTCTCATTTTTCTTGTCATATTTTTTTCTTTAACCTCTTTTTAAATACATTTGTCTATAATGATAATTTTCGTCCAAACATTTCTTTATGTGATTGTCAAAAGAGTTATACAGCCTAATATTTTCAACAAGTAAATAACAAAAAATAAAAAATAAAAAATTGCACCTAATCTTAAAGCATATGAACAAAATATTTAGCTATAAATCATAGTTCACTCATCAAATGTGATAACTATATGTCAATTTTGATCTAATACCACATGGATGGTACCACTACGATACCATATGAGGATGTGACCAGCCAACAAGGCATGCCACGTTGTCAATTCATCCACCTCACTCTAACTATTTTTTTTTCTTTGGCTTCAAATCCACCTCACACTCTGAATTATTAAACAAAAAAAAAAAAAAATTAATGCAGAAATCATTCACCCTCATTCATTCGTTTCCCTGGCCGAGCAGCATGAGTCTCTTGTCGCCACCATCTCCGGCGTCTCCTTTAGTGAAGGAAAAACACCACAGCACAACCAAAAAAAAAAAAAAATGAATTCAGAAATCATTCACCCGGCGTTCATTCATTTTCTCGTCGGAGCAGCACGCCATGAAATCACCAAATCTCTTGTCTTTACCATCTCCGGCTTTTCCGCCGGTGAAGGCCAAACACAATAGCACAACCAAAAAAAAAATTAAAAAATCAAGAAAGTGACCTATTTTCTCATTTTTTGATGAAATTTGCCGATTGCAGATCTGAAATTTTGCAAGATCTAAAATTCGCCAAGTTTTCCTTTTTCCACATTTGAGGGGTTTTTTTTTTTTTTTTTTTTTTTTGATTTTGGCACTCCACCTCCCACATATGGTGCCATAGTCATACCACCCATATGGGATCAGAACCGGACTGAACTATATGTATTAAAGGATTAATGATTAACAAAAAAAGTGAAAAAGACCGGCGGACTTAAGTATAGTGGTAATAAAAAAAATTAAGAATATTTATTGTAATAAAAATATGGTGCATGCATGTAGCTGGCAATTGTAGTTTGGATTTGAATATAATAATTAGCCTAATATTAATTCAACTAATTTTGGTTTTAAGTAATTAATTAATTGATCTTTTCGTTTTTTTTTTTCTTTTTCTTTTTAATAGCAAACTTATTCATGATTATCATAATGCAAATCACTCAATATTACACCTTTGATCCATGGGGTGCTTCATTGAAAATACAAGGATTATAATGAAAGGGTGACTTCCTTGTTAACTAAATAAACTTTTTTTAATCTTTGTAAAAATATGTACTAAAAAAATCTTTGTAAAAATGAGAACAATCCTATTTTTATGAGATTGAAATAATATATACTAGCGCCAGAAAAGCAATTAAGGCCGTTCTTAGCCTTAATTGCCCATCTTCATTGATATAATAATATTCTGTTGCAAATGATTGAAGACAATATAATTTGTCATGTAGAATTTAGATCTTTGGTTTGTTAACTATTCTGCTGCTAAATTTTGACATTCTATTATAATTGTGAGGCGTGAAAACTTTGGGATATATAGGAGTACTTCATTAAGTTATGGTTACAAAAATACTTACTTTACAAAATATTTTACACAGCGACACTTTAGAGAAATATGTTTCCTCGCACTATTCTATGCACAATTTTGATCACCCGCCATATACCCTGCCAGACGCACACTTGGCGGGTGATGATTGAATAAGTCAGGTGTGGAACAACTCACATAGAATGTCCCACACCTGAATTATTCAATTATCACCCGTCAAGTGTGCGTCTGGCAGGTTACCCCGTCAGACGCATGGTGAATGATCATTACTCGTTCTACACACGTTGTCGATCCTTATCATTTTGACACATCAGTATGTATAAAAGTTCAGATAATTTTTCTTTTTTTTTCTAATTTTTTTTTAAATGTAAACGTATGGCCTTTTCCCTGCTTCATAAAGTAAAGTACAAACTATATGTAGCCATCGAAAATTCTGAAACATAAAAGTTAATGTTATTAGTATGGTTTAAAAATTTTTAATATAATTGTAGGAATTTATTATGAGTTTTTCCTTTTTTTTTTTTTTTTGTTTTGGGGGGGGGGAACCAATTTGGGGAACTTTAGGGGGGTATAGACTCGAATCCAATATCTCATCTTGATAATGGCTACTCTTTACCACTTGAGCCATCATCCTTCGTCTACAAGAGATTATAATGGGTTGAAAAATTAAAGGTGGAGATATATTTGAAATGTGTTAATATAATTAAGTAGTTATTAAATTAATAGCAAAATATAATAATGAGTGTTGACTATACTAGAGACTCAGCGATTTTGTCACACACACATATACCCAATCTCGTGTCTACCCTACATCAACTTAATTGAATTTCTTATATATCATGATAAATTGAAACCCATTTAAAGTTTCTTCTGTTTATTTCTCTTCATTAATTTCTTAAACACGATTTCAAAAAAAAAAAAAAATGTTAAACACTACCCATTTAAATAACACCATCTTCCTTGCTTTTTAGTAAAATATTAAATTAGTCTAGTTAATTCTAGCTTATTTATATGTCAATCTAATTACATAAATTAAATTTGATTAATTAATTATGAATGCATGAATAATACATTAATATATGCATTTCAAAGCAAAAGTACTACATATGAAACGCATTGCAATCATTTTTTTTTTTTTTTTTTTTACAAGGGGATGAGGGGAGGGGGACTTTGGGGGATTCGAACCCGGATAATTCTAATAAGGGGTTAGGCCCTTAACCACTGGGCAAACCTCTTGATCCCGCAATCGTTTTTCTTCTTCTTCTTCTTTTTTTTTTTTTTTTGAAAAAACAATCTTTTAATCTTTAATGAATTTTAAGTGTTGTAAAAAAATCTCTTGCAAGCACAATAAAGATACCACAGGCTTTTAAGGAGTCCATTGTAGCCCCAAAGCAAGAAAAGTAGGTTGGGGGCAGAGGAAGTGGCTATAGGAGTGATTTTGTTGGTCATGTGGTAGTAGAGTTTACTGACGGAAATCGACTAGTGAGTTCTAAATCATTTTCACATACAAGCGTAAACAATTCACATTTTATGTCTTACCAATACTATTCATCATATCAATTCAAATATGTTTGACATATTTTTAATCATTTATGGCTTGCTAATTTTATTTGGCCAAAGACTGTTGTTGCTTTCATAGAAAGCTAGTGTAAGACTATCATATGAAATATCAATTTTTTAAGGAACTGAAGCGCATTTCTTAATAAGGAGCTCGTATTAGAGGGGAACCACATGTAATTTCACTATTTTCAAGAAACCGCCCTCTAACTCGAATAGGGGCTCCTTACTAAAGAGTTTCGCGTCGTTTTTTTAAAAAAATTGTAGCAAAATACTCCTTTGTCAAATTGACACACTTCACGTTTTCTAAATGGGGCACCAAGTAGCCACATGCACCATTTATTTGGGATGGGCACTATGGATATGCACTACTCATGAGTGCATTATTGGTAAAACAAAGGATAACTTTGGACAAAATTTGGGTGGTATATGTATTATTAATATTACATTATTATTGTCCCTAGACAAATCTTGGTCCCAATGCATCGTACGTACTATTATCATGTCCACATTGAACCTCTCAATTTCTTTCTCTCCTGTTATTTTGTTCTTTGTCAACTTGTAAGATATATATAAATTTCAAAAATCAAACTTTAGTTTCTTGTTTGCATGATACATTAATAATAATTAAAGCAGATCATCATCAACTAATGACTGAATAATAGTTATAAATTCTTAGCGCTCTGCAACTGCACGGACGAGCCTAAGGGATATATATTGGCAATGATTGCTCATGGTGACGTGACCAAAGTTGGCAATTATATATTTTCGAAAAAGAATATGTAAGTCGTTAATAAAATTATTTCATTTCATGGAATTGATAAAGGTTCAAAAATATCATAACATAGCAACAGGCTTTCAGAGATGAAAAGGTTAGAACAAAAGGTGACATATACACCAAAGCAGTAAAAGAAGCCAACAAAAGGCTGGATTGGGTCCCCAACAAATCCTGTCGGCAAAGAGGAAACGGATCCCTTTAATACCCATTTATCTTTTTCCTACCCCGCCCAAACAACCCCACACTCCCTCCCCACCCTCGCCAAAAAAATAAAAAAAAGAAATGGCTATGCTATAATAAATATGTATATGATGTGCAGTACTAGGTACGCGTACTAGCCACTTGAGGGGCCGGGTGATATGGTTGGCAACTTGACATGTTGAGGTACGATTTCTAGTTCGATGACCCAAATTTCTATTTGGCTTTAGTCTGAATGTTAATGATATGATATACATAGTTGAAATTGAAATTTATGAAGAAAATTTGACATTTGTGTTGGTAGTATGGGGATTAGGCTGGACTATAATCATAATATATTTTTTTCGGGGAATTACGATGTATAATCTGAATAGATTAGATGAGCTCGCCATTTAAGCATCAAGACTAATAGCGAGGGGCAATATAGAGGGCGGATGTGGCAGCTCACCGTCTTCCCCAACTGCCCTATTTTTGAAAAAGTTCTTTTAAAACCCTTTGAAAAGTTTAAAAAAATTAGGCTACGTTCTTTTCATGATTTAATTTTTCATTTATACGTTTTCAATTCATTTTCAATTTTCTGTTTTGAATACTTATTTTTAGATTTTTAAAATGTGTTTACTTTGTCATTTTGAAAAACTTTTTAAAGAAATCTAAAACTGAAAAACATGTCCTTTTTGATATTTTGAGAATTTATTTACCTATTAAGTAAATTAAATTATTTTGTTCTTTCGTTAAAAAAAAATTATTTTGTTCTAATGTATCAATACTAAGATTAAAATATGAAAGTTTGCTATAGTTTGTTATGAGGAAAAAGGAAATATAAGAAAAATAATAATAAAATTAATAATTAAAAAAATAAACTAAGTTTGGAAGCATAGGATACATTAATAAAATTAGAGGAGGGAGAAATTAGATGAGGGGGATGAAGGGTTGCAAAAATTGGAGGAGAGAGAAATTGGAATTCTCAAAATAAAACGTTTTCCTTGTTTTTAATGAAATACATGTTTTACTTAAAAACTTTCAAAACGATTTTTTATCATTTTCTGTTTTCTTTGTTAAAAAAATTCTTGTTTTTCAAAATTCGTTTTTGAAAATATGAAAGTAAACTAATTTTTAATGTTTTAAAAATTAAAAACTAAAAATAGTCTTAAAATGGTAAAGAGAACGTGTCATTAGTGTTTCATTTACTTTTTTTATTAATCTTCTAACTTGGCCCTTGGGGCAATAACTTGTTCTTTGTAAAAAGTAAAATAACACACAATTACGAAGAAGTACGATGCCGTATAAAGACAACCCGTGCTGATGTACATGCATTGTACCCCAACTCTTAACACCACTTGATAAATATGAGAATAAGGAGGCCGGGCGAGGGGGTGCTTGGGGTTGGGCCCGGGGCGGGGGTAGTTAATGTCTTCTTTTACGTTTGGGACCGTGTTTGGTAGTCGTTAGCACGTGGCAGCATGCACCACCACACCACCAACCCATGACAAGTCTACATCAAACACCCCCCGCCCCCCGCCCCCCGCGAACAAAACACTTATCTTTTGTTGGTTTCCCACACTAACATCAACTTTGAGTTGATTTCTATTGATACGTGAGTGTTTAGCAAATTATTATCTGAATTATAATATGTTACACGGTATTATTTATATTGGTTTTATTTTTTTAAAAAGTTAAAAAGTAAAGTGAAGTCGTAATTATTTATTTTTTACAAAAAATAACCAATAAAATAATGTCACGTCACAGATTATAATCCAGATTATAATTCACCTCAGTTGCCAAACACTTTGTGACTCTGTTTATAAAGTCTTACTGTCAATATAAAATAATTACATCACATGTCATATACATTTAGCTTAATAGATGCTCACATGCTTTTAGGGGTAAATAATAGTAAATATATTTATTTATTGGTAAGTAATTTTGGGTCATTTGGCAAACAAGATTAGAAGAGTATCTCGAGTGGTAGGATTTGACTTGATGTGACAAATAAAATAAAAGTGGGATAAAAATTATCTTCAAATGGTGAGTAGTAGTGATTGCGAATTGAGAAGGCAATGAGATACTTGTTCATTTTAATAGTAATGGGATTAAAAAGAAATAGAAGTTAGGGAGAGAAGACAAAGTATTGAATAGATAACGTTTAATATATCGTTCAGATGTAAATAGTTGGAAATTTCTAAAAAATCAGGGTCGGGTTCTTTACAAAGCCTAATTTTAAATGAGATATTGTCATGTAGTGTGTGTCATGTGAGATGTCAGTCTGTAATTGGATACCGAGCTTCGTAAAAAACCAGGGCCGATTTCCATAGTCGGACCGGTAAATGGTGTGCTAGACAGTAGATATCCTCTACCTTTATCTTTACCACAAAACATTTTAATGTGGTAAAACTTTTATTTCAATGGACATTACATTGGAGATGTTGATAATTCAAAATAAAAATTTGATCAAATAAATAATAAAAAACCGTCAAGTGACTATAAGATGTCCTTGGTAAATGGTAACACTAAACTTGTTTTTGTGAGGTTTATGAAGATTTTGAAAGTTGGTACTTTAGATATTATTTAACGGGAAGGAGGAAAAAAAAGGAAGATTATTGGGAAGTGCGAAAACTTAGTTTTTGGTGGAGAATATATGGTTAACATCTTTAATGTAACAATGTCAACATTACGTATATGGCAAAAGATACTGACATTGCACCAAAAAATGTCTCCAATGTGTAACAATGCTTATGCCTGACAGTGCAAATGTGGAACTGATTAAGATTCTTAGAAAAAAATAAAAAGAGAAAATTGTAGTGACTGGTTACATTAATGGTAGACATTGTCATGCTACATATGCATCTTTTTTTACCATTTGTCAGAAGACATCCATTTAATATTATTGCATTGAAAATTATTGCATTTTTGACTCCATTATTGCATATTTGTCATTAGTATTAAAATTTGACTTTTAATTAAAGATAAAGATAACATATAGTACCTCCGTCCCATAAAGATAGTCTAATTTTCCTGTTTTCCGTTCCAAAATATAGGCAACTTTCTTCTTCTTCTTGAAAGGCAACAACTTTCTTTTTAGAGATGATGTTGAAATATTAATTTCCTTATATATCTCTATTTAATGTGTATTATTATAAACAAAATAATATTATTAAAGTAGATTAATTAATAAATAAATAAAATGGTAAGTTGAAAAATAATTTTAAATTTACTTTTCTAATACCATTAAATATACATTTCTTAACTTTTGTGAAAATAAAAATTAGACTATTGTTGTGCGATAGAGTTAGTAGCTTCATATAAAACAAGCTCTTCCATCGACTCGTGTGCAGTGAGCACATATTGAGTTTGTTAGAGATTTATTTATTTATTTATTTATTTTTAGTTGCTTCATAGGGTGGGCAAGAAATAGGAAAATGTGGGAAAGACAATAGACGTTCTTTGATGAACCCGCGAATTTGAGAAATTATGGATCATGTATCTAATAATTATTATTGTTTTTTATTATTATTGGTGATGATGATATATTAAAGAGAAATTATAAGAGGATATGAAAATGAGACATTTTTATGTGACATTCTTATGTGGCACACTTGTATTGGATGATAAAAAAGTAGATATGTAATCATCGCTCTTCCGATCTTGCCACATGAGAATGTCACATAATAATGTCCCATTTTCATATCCCCTAGAATTGCTCTATATTAAATTATGAGTTTAATTAAATGAATTACATTTTTCTCTATTAAACTTAGAGCTTGTTTAAGGAGATTATATATAATAGATTTTTGAAAAGCTGATTTTGTGATAGAATGTGTGGTGGGAGATATAAAGAAAAATTGTTGGAGAGTGTGAAAATACATAGAGTAATTTTTTATGTAGAATATATACTTGGTGTGAAACGTTAACTTTTTGACAAGCTTTTAAGCTCTAAAGAACAAAGCGTTTAATAAAAATTGGACTGAGTGATAAGAATAATATTATTTATCTAGATTAGTTGTCATCTCCTCATTGATTATTGAATAAATGAAGACCCACATATATTTATGCATATCAACTGATACTCTAATTCAAAGATGCCAGCTATATTGAAAACTGGCTCCTGTTTAAATAAATAGCATCACTCAGGTGATAACTCATAGGTAGCATTATTCAATAGTTATTAATTTTTGTAGAATTTATTTTTGAGATATATGGTAAAGAAAATAAGCAAAGATAACGAGAAATCACAAGTAGTTTATCTTAAAGAATGCATAATTAAGAAATGTACTGTGTAAAATACATTGTAAGGTGTGCCATATTAGTATCTTGAGCTGATGTGACAAAGAATTCTTTTAGCCACTTTTTGTGCAAGTTGTTATCAAAATAAGGGTAAATTGTAGTAAAAGTCCCCAAAGTTTTAAATTTGGATAAGTAGGCTTTCAAAATTTGAAAAATTAGTGTTGTTTACCAAATGAATGAATTTCAGCATTAAATTGTTAGGATCCATTTGACAACCTATTAAGCAGGATCCTAACTGAAACATAATTTCAAATTCAAACCAAATGAGAATACCTAAAAGTAACATTTGTATATAGAAAAACAAGAAACATGTATAATTAAAAATTTTCAAATTATCTTTTACAGGATTTTTTTCCCATTATGTATACATGTCACTTTTATTTACATCGTGATATAAATTAGAAATTTAATTTCATTTATAACATGATTCTATTTAATTAGTTGTCAAACATACTCAAACAGTTTAATGATGAAATTTATGCACTTGGATGATTGATGCCAATTTCCAATAGATTGTGGGTTTCTTGATCCAAATTTAATGATGGAAGACGAAAGTGCAAATGAATGTAAGAATTGGAGACCTTTACTTTAATTTACCCTAAAAGCTGAATAGCCATATTATTATTCTTGTAATGATTTCAACCTTTAAAATGAAATAAGTTTGTCCCACTTGTTGTTTATAAAAGTTTTAACTAGGTTTGAGAGAAATTAAAATTAGAGCCACATGTATGGCTGAGGGCTCAGAGTCTGAGACAATTAGTTAATAAATAGATAAATGCTTCATTCAATTTTTGGTTTATTAATGTTGGGTTCCTTCCCTATCATCTGGTTTTTAATATGATCCCTCGAGTTATTATTATATGAAATAATGGAGACTCCGTCTAATCAACGAATTAATTAATGTGCTATCAATCATTTGTTAGGTAAACAGTTGCTTAGCAGAAGATGAATGTCGTTCCTTGTTAGATCAATATAATATTTCTTTCCTTTTTTGGGCAACCATATTAATATATTTCTGTAAACCCTTAGAGTTGAATTGAAATGAAATAAATTAAAGTCGAACTATCAAAAGAAAACGAAACAAACAGTAGATTCAGTTACTATGTATCAGTGAAATTTTGGCGTAACTGACAAATCATTAAAGCCATGGATACTCTATAATAACCTAAATTAAAATCTCAAAATTGTAACAATAAGTACATTTAATGTAGGTAGGATCAGTCAAAGCAGATTCCAATCAATTGCTGCATATAAATTTTTCCAGCAAGTAGATGCAAAGAATAAATGTAGACAATTTTGGAAGCCGGACATGTTACCATATGTGTTTAGATGTACACACTTTAATGTACTGCAATCTACTTTCTTCAATGATATTTATATCAATCGAAAAACAGAAAAAGTATCGAGACCACATCCTAGGCATATGTTTGTTTGGACAATATTGCAAGATGAAATACGAACACTATATGAAAGGAAAAGGTGTGACATTTATATTTATCTTATTGTTTCCAAGAAGAGGATTTTGCTTGATTTAGTAGAAAAATGGAAATAAAAGAAACAAATGGAACGTTAGCTGAAGCTAGTTTGCGGTAATTCATTTGCTACCTCATATTTTTATTTATCATTGCTTGCAAGGAATGTTTTATCCTCTATAAATATTAAGGGGAAAAAAATCACAAATGGATAGCTGTTAGTTGCATTAGAAAGCAAATTTCATTCTTAACAAGTCTTCTTATTCCCTTCTAATCTTATGGTCTAATAGTGCATTAGAGAATTTCCAATAGACTCTTTAAACAAAAAATACTCTTTAATGTGGAGAGCCAACGCATAAAAATGTCTCTAAGGGACTCTTTAAATAAAGAGGTGGTTTGGCTCTCCAAATTTAGAGAACCAAATTCACTCTCTATTCATTAATAGTTGTGTTTCCCATGTTTCTTCTCATACTATATTTGAATTGATTGGTCATTCACATTTTAAAGAAAATAAATCAAAGAAAACATAAACAAAATAATAATGTTCATGGAATTTAACAAAATAAAGAGCCTCTTGGAAACGCTAGTGGTATAGTAGTACTAGTTTTTTAACTTGTTTTTGAAGTATACCAGTCGTTAGTGTACTGTGTTGAACAAATAAAATAGCTCGTCTCGTACATGGATGAGGGCTCGAGTTAGTAGTCAGTTGAAAGTTGAAACCCAAGTGTGTACATACGTATTCATGACTTCATTGACTCGGTATATAGAGATAATATTCATATATATATATTAATTTTGGGTGTATACTACTATAGTTTAGGGATGTATAGCACTGTATATAAAAAATATATATATATATTATAATTTTGGGTGTATAGAATATATATTCTATGGTGTTCATTGGACACCATAGAATATACATCTTATACATTTCAATTTTATGTGACAAGTGTTTATTGAATACATTGAAAGATGATGACCCCATTCTCCCTCAATGTGTCCAATAGACACTTACTGTATAATACATTGGACTCTTTAAATGGTTTCAATGGTCACCGTAGAAAAAGGCACTGTGCCTGTATGCCACAAACATTGCAGACAGTTTCTCCTCACCCCACCCACCCTCCCACAACCCCTACCCTACCCTACCCCAAACCCACATTCCAAATCTCCAAAGTCTTTTTGTGAGTTTTGTCCAATTATTTTCCTCAGACAAACCCCAAACTCAGCAAACCAAAAACCAGTGTAGTTTTTCCTTTCAGCTATGCTTAAACAAACATAGCATAAGCACACTATTTGGCCTCCTTTATGTAATGAGACAATGCTCCATTTTCACTGCTTATTATACTCCTTGCAGGCTTAACTGTCATTTTCTTTATGGATTTAGGGCTGGTGGGCTTTGATGGTTTTGTGTTTTCAGACACAAGTACTAGAGCTAGTAATGATTTCTGTTCAGAAAATGCTACTCAGGCCAAGAACAAATTTTATGGATCTGGATTTCTCAAACAGCAAAGGCCTGCTTCTGACATTATAAATCAAGATGATTGTAGGGATCTTAAGGTGCCTAAAACTTGTGATAATGATGGATTTTCAGCTCTTGCATCCAAGGAAATGCTGAAAGTTCCCTTCTTGAGATCTAATAATAACAGCAGTAATTTCTTTGAAGGACAACAAATGCTCAGCTTCTCTTCAACCAACTCCCAGGCATTTCCTTATTATCACCAAACTTCAAGTGCATTTGGCAGAAACCCAGGTCAGCTTCAAAGCTTGCCATTTCTTGTGATACTTTCTCTATATGTGTCTCTCTGTGCAGGTGTGTGTTTGGGGGGATAAAGATCAGCTTTTTCTTTTGCTGATGTAAGTCTCCATTTCTGGTTATATTGGCATAGTCTTCACATGGGTATCTGCCCTGTGTAGTCTTATCCATAAATGAAAGTCAAGAAAAAGGTTTTTTCTTCCCTCTCTCATTAGTGTTCTGGGAGATAAAAGGTTGAATTAAAAGCATACATGGGGAGGGAAATGTGAAGCTTGGAATTTATTTGGAAAAGTGTAAATAAAGAATATAAGATGATGTTTATGGGAAGGAAAAAAATGGGGGAGACATGGCCATTTCTTTAATTATTTCTTTTTCACTGTATGATTCTTGTTCTTGTGTCTTTTTCTCTTGTTCACTGTGAGCTCTGTTATTCTTGTTTCAGAGACTTCCTTTTGTTGAGGATATGTATATAAACCCCCCAATAATGTTAAACAGACAAGCTTTTGACTTTGGGCATATTACTAGTTTTAGCGGAAAGGAGTTACAGCTTGTAAAATTTTAGGCCTAGATAAACAGGTACTTACTATGTTATCTGAATGTTTAGAATCTTGATGTTTCAGGCTCGAATGGAATACTATCTGGGATGAGAGGGCCAATAACTCCATCACAATGGATGGAATTAGAACATCAGGCCTTAATCTACAAGTACATCACTGCAAATGTGCCCATTCCATCCTATCTTCTCAATCCTATTAGAAAAGCCCTTCAATCCGCTGGTTACTCTGGCTTTTCTGCCCTTAGACCAAATACTTGTGAGTTTGCTCTTTCACACTAATTACATTTGTTGCAATGTGTTCTTTTCCAGTAGAGATCTTTTTTTTTTTTTTTTGTGCCCCTTTTGGTTAGTAATAAAGGGTTAAAGTGTAATGGTAGTTTTTAAAGTTCACAATTTTTGGTTTCACTGACATTATTTAGCATTTTCACCTCATTCCCTTTTTGATGTATGCTGGACAGTGGGGTGGGGTGCTTTAAATTTGGGTTTCTCCAACACTGATCCTGAGCCTGGAAGGTGCCGGAGGACTGACGGGAAGAAATGGCGGTGCTCAAAAGATGCAGTTGCCGATCAGAAATACTGCGAGCGGCATATGAACAGAGGCCGCCATCGTTCAAGAAAGCCTGTGGAAGGCCAATCTGGCCGTTCCGTCTCTGGAGCCACCGCCACAGTTACTGGCAACCTAACACCGGTGGCTCCGTCCACATCAGTGTCCGTGGTGGCTGGAGGCGGTGCATCCAACAGTCTCGGACTCTCACATGACCATCAACTTAATAACTATCAGCTTGGTTCAAGTAACCCTTTCTCAGCAATCCCTCAAATTAACAGGTAGAATAACAGATTCTCTTTCTAATTACATGTTTATTTCTCTTCAAAGTTCTACTTAAGCCTTTAATGTACAAGGGAAATTGTCTGTCTTCTGGAATGATAAAATTGATTATGCGTTAGGGGCCCCTGGATCTTTGTTTTTGAGCTTCATGACACATTTTTTTCCTAGCAGGAACTTCCTAGACAAGGAAAACACGAATAAGGGATATCAACATACAATGGGACTTTCCGTGTTATCTTCAGCATCTAATCCGAAGGAAAACCAGTCATCCATTGCCGGGCAGCAGAATCCATATAAAGAAACTTCTCAATCAGACTTCAGATTATTCTGCTCTGATTCTCTACTCAACCCTGTGAACGGTGGTTCTCTGCTCGTGGATAATGGAAACTATGGTACTTACAACAATCTCAGCAGTAAGGAAGGGAAACCACATCAACTTAGGCAGTTTATGGATGACTGGACGAAAAACCAAACTGAAACCTCAGCTCTTCTGTGGGCTGATGCTAGAACACAGCTGTCGATGTCTATGCCAATGGTTACTTCAGACTTCACTTCTTCTACCTCGTCTCCAACAAACGAAAACCTTGCAGCTTCTTCACTGAGGTTATCCCAGGAACTAGAAGCTACTCAAATGGGACTGGGAGTTGGCACCTGTGTTAGTGATTCAAACCAAAGGCAAACGAATTGGATTCCTATCTCGTGGGACTCTTCCCGGGGTGGACCTCTTGGGGAGGTCTTGAACAGCACCAATAACAGCATAGGAGACTCCAAGAACACAACACCGCTCGACCTGATGATTAGCAGCCCACAATTGGCTTCGTCACCCACTGGGGTCCTACAAAGGGGCGCTTTAGGGTCGGTTTCTAACAGCAGTGCAGGGGAGTAACATAGAAGCATAATAATAACAAGAGCAAGAATGCAGCAAGATCCTCAACCCGACCCAAGTTCAAGAACCTCATCCCCAATGTCACAGCATACTGTTTTATCTGGTGCTGTTAATCTATCTTTCCGTTGAATTTCCTTAATTTGTTTTAAATCTTTGGTGTTACCTCCTTAACGCTATCGCCTTGGTTTGCTGTTATAGTACTTTAATTTTAATGCAAGAGTTGTAGATTGTTCTATTTTGTTTGCTCAATTTGCTCCTACCCCGTGCTTTCTGCGTGACTAAATTTAAACGAGTAACTGTTATCATCAATAAATGGTTGAGGTTTCGTTCACTGAATTATTTAAGGTGGTTGGTACTGAATATTGATAAGGTAGGGCCAATTTGGCGCGCTCCGTTTTTAAAATATCCTAACTCGAGACAAAAATGTTGTCGAGGCTGGATATTTTCGAACCTAAACTGGTATTCGATCTAACTTCAGTTGTGTAACGTGGAGACATAACGAGTAGACGGACTATGTCGAGGAAAAAAATTTGCCCCACTCTCATATAGCTTGTACTGACTGGTCCTCCTCTGTCTAATAGCTTTTCAATTCTTTTTGTACACAAGTGTCACCGCATGTTATGATCTAATTCACAACTTAACTAACACAAAGCACCACCAACTTTAACGGCGTTTTTTTTTCACTCACACAAAAAAATCTCTTTTATCATTCCCACACCTCATCTAAGAGTCCCCCTCCTCCCTTACCCTAATCCAAACTTCTTTGCTTAGATTCAATTTTTCTATATACGATTTTATCTTATAACTGATTTTCACTGTGAGAAATTATATACTAATTTGTCATTAATAGACATGAAGAAGGACATGAATGTCAACCCAAGTCACTTTCCTGTGGACCATTCAAATCTTAAAACGGCCTCCACAAAATCTTCTTTTATTGCTTTAGCTTTTGGGTGGTCCAATAATTGTTCCCTTTGGAAAATTGCAAAGGTACATTGTCAAGTATATATTTCAAATTTTAAATAGAAAAAAGTATAATAAAAATTCCAAAATAAGAATGAAGGCATGGACTCATGTGTAACAAGTAGAGGCGTAATATTTGGACTCGAAACCCGTGAATTTGACCTAGAGCCAAATGTCAAGAACCAATATAGCACTAGACGTGAAAGAAAAAACTATGGTTTTTTCTACTTGACGTGTAAAAATGCACACCACGTGAGTGCCTAGCGCCATAACATAACTCTAGAAGACTATGCAAGGTGAAGATAATTTTTTAAGTAATCTCAATCTGATATCATATTATGTCATATAGCTATTTGACGTGCATCGAGACACACCAAATGAAAAATCACAACTATGTGACGTGTCTCGATACACATCATATGACTGTTTGAGTACACTATATGGTCTCATACGTATCGTGTAAGATTATTTTTAATTTTTTTAAGTGTAGCTACACCAACACCGAACATGGTACAAAACCGCCACGCTGAGGAAACAAATTACATTTCCTTTATAAACTTCAACGAATCACCTCAATTTTTATCTTTTCTTTTACTTTTTTTACTACACATTATATTAATAATAATGCTCACCCCACATTATGTTTCACACAAACCTACGCAACACTCGCTTGAATGAAGTTCTCTTTTGTGTTAGCGAAATTTTGGATTATTAATTAATGTCTAAAAATGTAATCTTACAACACAATACATTAAACATAAAAAGTTAAAATGTTACTTTTAACTCCTAGCTTTAGGTAGCAACAGGATTATTCATTAGGTGGAACTAAATTTCAGCATTTAAGCTAACATTTCAAAACAATATCGACATGTAGAGTTAATTACCCGAAATGTCACTATTATACCTTTAAAAAATTATCTCAAATGTCATTGTATTTTAAAACTTACCCGAAATACCACTGTATTTTTAAAAAGTTATCTCAAATATCATTGTACTTTAAAACTCACCCAATATGCTACTGAACTTGTGAAAGTGTTGTCCCGTTTGTCACACCCCTATTAAAAAATGTAACTGACTTGATGACATAGCTAACGAAATTTAGCAAGTAACATCTTGACTGTTATTTTTTTACTCGGGTATTTAGGAGTGGCAAATGAGATAACATTTTCATGAGTTTAGTGGCATACGAGAAAAGTTTTATATAATACAATGACACTAAAACTTTATAAAGTTTTATAAAACTTTCCTCATATACCACTAAACTTGTGAAAATGTTATCTTATTTGTCGCTCGATCAACACTCGATTAAAAAAATAACAGTCAAGAAGTCACGTGGTAAATTCTGTTAGTGATGACATTTTTTAATGGGGGTGGCAAACGGAATAACACTTTCACAAGTTCAGTGGCATATCGTGTGAGTTTTAAAGTACAATAGCGTTTGAGATAACTTTTTAGAAGTACAGTGACATTTTAGATAATTTTTAAAGTATAATGGCATTTGAGATAATTTTTTAAACGTACAGTGACATTTTAGGTAATTAACTCTCTACATGTAACACCCAAAATAAAAAAAAAAAAAAAAAAAAAAAGTACCAGTGACAAAATCAGATACTTCATAACCGCGCAGCAAAGACTAATATATGCTGCAGAGCCTTCGGAAGTGGAATAAAAAAGCATAGGAAAAGAATAATTTGAATCGGTAGCCAACCCACAGAAACCAGGCAATGTTAACATTGTTTACAACTGTTGGAAGAACGAATAAGAATAGACAAAGTGGGGCCATTATTCAAAACACTAGCCGAGGAATGAATAATTCCGATCTATGGAAATAAATCTGGAGATGTGCGTAACCCTAATTTCTAGCATCACTCCGTCAAATTAGAGCTTTAAAACACCACCATCCCAATATTAAGGAGAAGCATTGGAAACACAGCAAAATTGATTTTCTTCCACTGTGTTTCAAGTTAAAGCGAACTCCTGCACTAGACAAGTTTAATCAAGCATCCAACAGATGATGCATCAAGAGAACAAAAAACTGAGCAGTACCAAAAGGCTTAGTACTTGATATATCCGATTATACTGATTTAGGAGCAAACAGATGCATGCTTAACAAATAATCATCAGTCAACAGAAAAGTTATCTATAACAGCAGTAGAACAGTTCCACCCAAATGACTGGTTATCTACACAGATTTCAACGTCCACAAGTTGAATCATGAAACTACACCAACTATAGGGCAGGGTCCATTTAGCAAACCATTAAAAAATCTAATCCACTTATCCAATTTTGAAATTTGAATTTATGCTATGTGAAATAATCACAGAGCATAATGCCCACATTGCACAAATCCAAATTTCAAAAATTGAATAAATTAGTAAATATATTATAATGGGTCAATCAAACGGACAATGGAGTGTTTTATTTCACTGTTTTTCTCACAATACTTATGGAGAAAACACTTGATATGACAATTACTGAATGACACCCATGCATCATATAGACAGACTCCTAGCACAGCACCACTTATCTTGCCTCATTATCTTTTCCATTATTATGGAATATGGACCAAAATAATGAAAATCAAACGAGGACAAACAATCCAAAAATTCGGGGTCGTTTGGCAATTTCAATTATAAAAGTGATAATAGTTTGTACTTTTGTTGAACACTTGACAAACACTATAATTGACACCTCACATTGATGTGATGGCTTATGGAGCCATCACATCAATAAGAGGTGTCAACTCCTAGAGTTGATGTGTCCAATTGCAACTATAAAGGATCCCAATTATAATTGATAGCCAAACACTGTTAGTTTCTCCAAATTTGTTAACAATTGTTTCGAAACAAGATTAGGACCAATCACAAGTCATTTCTCAAACCAATATAATTTCTAGAGCCAATGAATATCATCTTATACAAATCAAGCAAAATATGAAACTGTAACTTCATTGTAATAAATCTAAAATAAATGGCCCTTAAAAGTCCGACTTCCAAACATACTACCCAAAAAGGTAATTCATACCAATGGGCTAGTTTGCCACAAGCTCATAAGATGTGAATGTGCAGCTAGATGTTTAGACGTGACCTTGCTTAAAAATAAGCACCAAATGTGTCGCTTAATTTCAATCTGTCTTTCAACAATCAAAATAAATCACACAACTGGTGCTAATTTTATAGGCCACCAAATAAAGTCTACCTTATTTATGGTAGCTTAAATACTACACATTACAGCCAACACAAATTACAAGATGAGTGCTTATATTTGCTAAAAAAGCTCAATACCTAACATGTATGGTTAAGCTTCTTTAAAAAATATATATAAATTTGGTCTTTTTAACTTTACCTTAGTAGTAATAAACAAGTTTACAGCAACAGGCCTAACAGCATAATTTCTTATGCTATGGCAACTTTGAGAAATAATAAGACCGAAGAGCTTATAAACTCCAGAATGGCTGATAAGCTCAAAAAGTAAAAATACGACCCAACTCATATATCCAATAAAACAAGCTCTTTGCCTGTTCATACAAGTATGGGTGGCCAAGCATATGCAAACACTCACAATATAGTCCATTCTACAATGAAAATTTAAAATAACCATTTAAAATATCAGTAGATTTGCCCAAAAAAAATTCTAAGTAACATTTAACCCAAACATCAAGCCTCAAAAATCAAGCAAAGACGAGATTCCAAATACAATACAAATGTCATACTAAAGGAAAATTAAAATTATTTTTCTTTTGCTTCTCTATTTACTAGTTATTTAAATTAATGAGTTATTACAACAGGCATCATGCACATTGAGCACCACTCACAAAACATGTATGACGCACAGTAATGTTGAATGAGCAACAAGCTTAATTTATAAAAAAACTCTAAAATTTAAATCAATTAATTTCCTAACATGACATTTTAAGCAGTATTTCCTACTCTTTTAAGCTTATTCAAACATATTTGGCACATTTATAACTGCTGAAACAGACGCCCTTAAAAAGACATAAAAATAAGTGGCTACATTTGTCAACCAATTATAATTAAAACATAATATCATTTCATTAGACTTTTTTTTTTTTTGAAAAGTCAAAAATTACGGCTAATAAAAAAATTTTGCCATAATTGTGGACTTTTCAAAAAAAGAAATAAAATAAAATGATGAAATGGCCAAATCATTCCAATTATAATTGGTTAGTTTAATTTGCCAATTATAGTTGGTCAACAAACAAAAATCCAAAAGTACATTTCTTTAATTTTACTCCCTCAATTTCAAAGCAACGTGACAGATCAAAGCATACTTAAACACTTCAATTTAATAATAATGACCAAAAGCCCATCTCACTTGATTATTACTCAAATGCAGGATTAAGATGTTTAGCCGTACTTAAAAGCCGCTTTTTATTAGCTTTATGCGTGCTAAGAATACATTCCAAAAAGCAACTTTTAAGCACGGCTAAACATATCATAAATCTTATACATTGAATAAAGAACCAAGATGAATCAAGGCAAGCTTTTATCATTATTCTGATTTTCAAGAAAAATGAGCTTTTTCTAGTTCAAATCTAGTTTTATTTCATTCTCTTAGTTTAATATATCATCATCATCATTATACGTGTCAAGACAAACCACTATAGCATGTGACAGACTCAGGTACAATATGAATTACAATAATTATCACTGACAAAGAGGAAGAGATTGATACAATGCACAATCAGATTCATGTTTAAAGTTTATCTTCAATGAATAGCACCAAACAAATGCTTCAGCTACCAAAGTAGCATCTACTTAAATTATCAAAATAGCTTCCTTCCCTTTGGAATTCATTACATCAGAAACACATTCAACCATATCAATTCAATGTATTCCCTCAGTCAACCGTTGAAACAACTGAAATGAAATGGCTATATGTTGTATCGTATATTTGTTTTGGCAGATGACCAAAGAGAACATCAATTGAACCTTAAAAAGAAAAAAAAAAAGAAAAAATCTTATATAGACAAATAGATTGGTGGCAGCTCATATTCTATGGGTGTAAAAATGGTCTGTCATGCCGTGGCAACAGCATTCAGAACGAGGAATTATTGTATAATCATCGCTACCGACCTTAAAAATTTCAACTTTATGCTAACATATCAATAAAATAAGTAGAATTAGAGTAACATAAGCAGATAACTAAAAGACGACCATACGTAAGAGGATACTTACAGAGGTATTTACAAGTGCAGAAACGCGCACATTTTATAGACGAAGACGACGATTAAATTGACGGCTGCATACGAAACCCTAATCCTAATCCAAGCGGCGGCCCATATTGCTTTCGATTGTAATTTTTTTTTTATTTTTTTAATTTTCTTGATTTGTTTATTTTTCAAATTTTCCTGGGCTTTAAGGGGCCTCTCTTCACTCTATGTCAAAGGGAAATGGGCTTTGTACAGTATCGGACTCGTATTCAAGTAATGGGCCGGGAAGGGATAGCCTCATGGGTAATTTGGCGATTTCAACTTTAACGTATCTTTGTTCCTTGTAAAGAGGACCTTATCATCCAAATTTGTTACCTTTGTTATTGAAGTGATATTTTACACTTAATCTCAATTAAAATATAAAAACAAATATTTATATTTCTTATAGGATTCCGAAGAGAGATGACTTATCGAAAACTTCTTATTGTTAGTTGATGTATTATGTTCGTATTTATATTGGTCCTCACATGCTGGCGGTAAAAATGTCTGAGCTTCTACTAGATATTCCAAAAAATATTTTAATGAACTCAAAAATCGAAAAGGTCCGATTTGTTTTTGTAGTGGTTGAGTATGATGGCAGTTAATTGGGTAGATCAAAATATAAATTTTTGTCTCTATATTTTACTTGAAATTAAGGGTAAAATACTTTAAAAGAATTATATTTTAGAAAAAAAAATGAGGGCAAAAAAGTTATTTTTACAACAGAAATTCACAAATTTGAACAATAAAGTCCTTTTTACCAGGTATAGTATACTTTAAGGGTGAAAACGCCAAACTAGAATGTAACATCCCACAAAAATCATATTAACAAACTATGCAGTGTAATCATCATTTTGATAATGATGAGAAAGTTACTTGAATTTGCATCAACTGGAAGGACATAAGATTTTGACAAAGTGCTCGAATTGAATTATATCAATTGTAAAGTTACAAGACTATTACTCAAACAAATGACTAAAATTGAAATAGGGGAATTGACAATATAATTTTTATTTTGACAATGATTAAATTATAATATGGTTATTGACAACGTAATCGTTATTTCGACGATGATCGAATAACCGCTTGAAATGTCACAAGACTTCAAAGAATTATTACTCAAATAATCCTAAAGACAAAAAATGTGGTTATTAGTTACCATAACTTGAAGTTAATCACCTAATTGTAAAATCACGTTAATTTAAATGACTCAAGTAACATTGATCAAAATATTATGATTTAATCATAAAACAATACAAAATATAGGGACTGCTCGAGCATTTTGCTACCATGCCTTCCAAGTGTACGGTGCCAAATAGCATCATGTGTCGCTTTTTGGTTCGGGAAACTCAAAGGTTTATGAAAAACAAGTATATTTAGATATTTTCCAGGGATTATAAATAGGGGCGGAAGGAGGTGAGGATTTCTCAACCTCCCAACCGACCCTCTCTCCCTTCCTCTCCACATCCATAATCTTGTCTCTTTCTTTCAATATTTTTGCTTCTTAATAAATAACAAGAGCTTCCAAAAAAAAAAAAGAAAGAAAAGAAATTCGTCCAAAAGCATTAAAAGGAAAGAAATAACCCTTAAAACCTATCAAAGACTTAGTTTTGTATTTGGAAAAGACACATCTTCATATATATAAGAAAACCAACTTGAAACACCACTTTGATCAAGAAAAATGAAGGTTTTGAAGGCATTTGTCAACAACTCAAAGAATTTTTGGAAAAATCACGTTAAAGAGGTGAGTAACTAATACTTTGATTCCCTTTTAGCATTCTTGAAGTTTTGATAAGAAAATCATAGTTTTAATTGAAGTTTCCATGATATGAACATAGATTTTGATACATTAAAAGAAATATTGATTTATTGCATTTGAATCACTAGTTGCTCTACCTGTTTTGTCTTTGCTTTACTTTGTTTTGTTGCCATACTAGGAGAAATCTAATGATGCCGAGATAGGTGACAATTAGTGTCGTATTTGCTTTGCTATTTGTTTGGAATTCTAGTAGGGGTCAACTGGAATTCGAATGTAGATCCACTTAAATGTGCATAGTCATGATTGAATTGATATTGAATAATATAATTCTTGCACGCACTATGAGTAGCATTTTAACTAGTGATAAGGCTCTTTTGTGTATTTAAAAGTTTTGTACATGTAATGGTTTTCTTGAAAAGGAAAGCACTACAAGGAATAAGCCTAATAGCCGCGACTCGCGTCGTCGCAAAATGTGTATATGTCGCAGCAAATGTGTGATAACAATGACAAAGTCGCTTGCAGATGTCGTTGCTAAAAACTCGTGGTAATAGATCCATAACGACGACTCGTGCACAGTCGCAGCTGTATGATCGATGGGTTTCGGTCTTAAAAAAAAATTAACCCTACCCGACCCCTGCCCCGCACAGCCCCATAGCCCAGTCATTTTCCATCCATATTTAAGTAAATATTATTTGCCCATGTGAGGAGTTGAACCCAGCACCTTGAATGCAAAGGCATGGTACTTCATCAACTGGACTAGCTTGACTTTTCGTTATTACCTTGTTTTTATAATATATATTATATATATTATTATAACTATAGTGACGAATATATTGCCTATAATAACGATTTTCCGTTGCTAAATACAAGAACAAAGGCGGGAGATTTTCCCGCCAATTATATAAATACGATATTTATGGGTCATCATTTTAGATCAAGAAATATAGCGACGACTTTTACACGTCGCCTCTATAGATACCAATATACAGCGGCGGCATCACTTGTCGTCTTTGTAGATGCATCCTACAGCGATGACATTATGATGTTGCCGGTATAGGGTTATGACTGTTGTGACGACTTAAAATCGCCGCTGTAGCCAATGTTATAGCAACGGCGTCTGACGTCGTCGCAAAATATCGCTGCTATAGCTCCTGTTTCTTGTAGTGAAGGCAAATCAAAGGGTTTTGTTACCCACTGAGTACTCTGTACTCACTCATCTTTCTACAATTTTGTAGATAATTGAAGACATGATATTTGAAAAGCAAGGCAAGCCATGAGTTTGAGCATGCTCGTGAACGGAAATAGAGTTTTGCATGTAATGAGAGCTTATCTTTGACGCTACTATAAATACAATTATGAGTTTCATACATTCTTGTGTTAATAAGTATGCCAATTTCTCTATAATATATATTTTACGCCTTGTAACATATAAGACAGAACGAATGTGTAGTTTTTGTAATAATTTAAATCTTATTTTTCATTGTAAAATCTTTCTAAGGGTTTGGCTTATTTTGGTAATCAATAGATTATACCTATCAATATAACTTGTGTGTTCTTTACATTTTATTGAAAACTCTAGTTTTAATGGTTCTCTCAAATTTAACAACTTGGTGGTTTAAGTAATTAGATTTATAGAACGTTAAACTTTATAAGATAAATACACTTTGTTTGTTTTGTATGTCTCTTTCCTGCTATTTGTATTGAAACTTTCATTATAGAATTCGTTAATTAATATAAGATATTCTTAAATAATTAGAAATTAGCAGGGCGTGACATATAAATTTAAAATTGATATATAATGTTTAAAACAAAATAAAATACATCATTGAAGTGTGAATCATTGGATTAACTATTAAGCCCATATATGGTATGATGTGGAACTTATTAGAACCACTTGGAAAATACTACGTGTAGGTAATAATCTTTTACTTTGACCACTTACCTACACTTGGTATTGTAAAACACTATGCTAGAAAATAGGGCATCAACTGACGGCCTTTTTCTTCGGTGATACTAATAAATTCTTCAGAAATAGCCATTACCGACGGAAAAACGATGTCGGTGATACCCTACACGGTAATACTTCCGACAGATTTTTGCTTTCCGACGGACATCATAAACATAATAAATGAAAAAAATTTTGTCCAACCCAACACGTGAACCCGACCTGTGGGTTTAACCCGCTCCCGACCCAAGTATGTAACCTGCTGGACTCGCGAATAAATCCTCTTCAATAATGCAAAGTGGAGACTCAATCCTTGGACCTTGGGGTTGGGGAGTAAATCCCTAACCACTAGGCTATTGTATATTCTTGTTAATGTGTTGCCAATAAATATATATAAAGTATCTTTTAGTAATTTTGTTAATTTAAAAATGATGAATTTTCTATTTTAAGCCTTGGACTTATATATTATTTATTATTTAATTAAACTTTATTATATTACTAGTGTAGGTACGTGCATTGCATGTAAATTAGCCGTAAACTATATTTTTATGTAAAAAAACTCATTAGCTAAAAACTGTGACTAATTTTGGCATTGATAATTTATAAATGCCATCATAACTGCAAAATTATGAATCAATGCATTTTCCTTTAACCAATTACAACTATGGCATAGCGAATAATGCTATACTAACCCAATGTTAAATGTTATTTATTTTTTTATACATAAGGTTATAGGGCAAGGAAGAGAAATTTAGAGAGGGACATGTGTAGTTCGAGTCGGGGGACTTCTGACTCGAAATTCAACTATCGTAACCACTGGAATACATTTCTAACTACAAGTGCTAAATATTATTAGTTAGTGGACGCCATGAAACTTTTTGAGGATCCAAATTTCTACTGAAAATTCTTGAGAACATGGTTGAAAGCTATTAATTCGCATTTCCCACTTCGAATAGTTTCAAAAGGATTGTAGTTTTAGAAAGACATGCATGATAAATATACATGGAAAAGAAGCAAAAGAAATGGTACAATTGGAAAAAGGAGAAGGCAAAATGAATCAACTGAGGAGACGATGAGAAATTGTGCCAAGTGTCCACAATTTTAATTTTATTATACCATTTGCTAAGGAAATTGTACCATTTTCTCAAACCTTTATAGTATATAGGAAATATGTCATTTGTACTCTAAATTTATTTGAATGTGTCATTAATATAATATTTTGTCCCTAGTTTTCTCTACATTATATATTTCATTGTTAATTAAAACTAAAAATAATAAAAGATGGTTTACTAAAATTTATTAGATTATATTAGCAAGAATGTGATTTATGTGATTTTTTTTCAACTAATAAAATTAATAAAAAAATTATTTACAACTATTGTTTTAAACATTAACCACAAAATAACCGATAAAAGATTAAAGTTTTTTTTGTTTTATTTTTTTCATTGGGTAAAACCACATTAGCATTAAAATTTATTTCATATTATATTTTCTTTTACAAATGAATTTCCGAACATTATTTGAGTGTAACAGAACATAAGACAAGTGTACGTGTCATATATGCTAATCGAGCAGAAAGAAATGATTATATATGTGTGCAAATGCCATACATATGTCTAGCAATAGTTGGGGGACTGTAACTAACTACTCAATACCTTCTGAATTTCATAACTACAATGATTGTTATGCATACAAAGATTTCATATTTGACGTTTATTTCCGTTCCATTCCAACCGGTATCCTTTGTGGAGATTGTTCATGTTTGTTGTTGATTTTCATTTTTCTCTTTTTTTCCCCTAGCTTTAGTTTGTACTTTTAATTACGGATACGAAAACATAAATCATTTTCTATTTCATATCTAAGGGTTGTTGATTGTTAATAACACTTTTAATTTTTTGTAACGTTTTTAAATTTAAAACAAAATTTTACTTG
Organism: Nyctanthes arbor-tristis; assembly: GCA_963692815.1. Lineage (NCBI taxonomy): Eukaryota > Viridiplantae > Streptophyta > Magnoliopsida > Lamiales > Oleaceae > Nyctanthes > Nyctanthes arbor-tristis. The sequence continues at coordinate 2,903 of CAVNYN010290855.1, read as the reverse complement.
ATATATATCAGTTAACTTATCTTCTAGTTTGCAAAAAAGTTACATATCTCCTATATATTCTTTGCAATCTAAAAATTAATGTATATTTATTGTAGAACATTGTGCATATTAAAACATATTAATAAAGTAATTAGATGAATTATTATCGTAATTAAAAATTAAAACTTATCTCAAACTTGTTGAAAAAAAAGTTTTAGTTAACAATATTTAGTATAATAAAGAAAGAAAAATTTTATAAAGGAGAATTAAAATATATTTTTAAGGATATTTCCGATGGAACTTCAAGTCCGTTGGAAACTTCTGGCAGTATTCATTTTGTTTTAAAAATTCAATGACATTTCCGACGACTTCCATTGTTGTTGGAATTTTCCGACGACATATTTTGTTCGTTGGAAAGTTCTGAGGCCTAGTGGGGGCCATTAGAAATTTCCAACAGAAATGTAAAACGGTCGGAAATTTCCCACGGACTTTGTTTCCATCGGAAATTTCCGATGGATGTGCATCTGTCGAAAAATTCTGTCGGTGATACCCTGTTTTCTAGTAGTGAAAGGTGTCACCTCCAATAATGTTCTGTCAAGTGTTCAACTAGGGAAAAGTATATTTAATTATGTTGGACACTTGGTGTTACATCATTTGAGGTATGCACACTGTGAGCATTTGAAAATTTATTTTTCAATTTTTAATAGTGTATTGAAATTATGAGGTAGAACAAATGATGGAGATTTAATTTGAGTTTAACATATGTAGCTGTGATTAAGTAATTGTGAAATTGGTGATTAACCAAAATGATAAGAGGAAGAGATATTTAGAATAAAACACTTTTTTTTAAGGATAATTTTCAAATGCCTACCGTGTGTAATTCTACAATGCACATTGTCATTAATAATCTAATGTCAAGCAAGTGTTCAAATTGTAACTTTTTTTTTTTGTGTGTGTGCGCGCGCATGTGTTCCAATTGTAACTACTTATCTATTAATGAGACATTTGACAATATTTTACCGGCAACGTAAAATCTACCCACGGCAGGAATTTGAAAATTCCTACCCTTTTTAGCAATTATTAATATTTGAAGACAGTGAAGATTAACATTTCTAAACGGATTGACCTTTCAATTCCCCGCAAGTTACACCGTCATTTATTCGATATTTGACCATTTATTTATTATTAGAATATGTTTCATTTAAATGAACATAACAATTATATGGACATGCAGTTACAAAGATAGAATGTTTGCGTGAGTTGTTTGCAAAACGGATTTGTTCAAATTAAACGAGAGACAAAAAAGCATAGTCTTTACTGTATCATGGGGTGTACACCGTATAATTTGAGTTGAATGCCATTGAAAAGAAAATTTATACGCAACAAACGTTTATTACAATATATGTCGATGTTATAAATAATTTCCTTTTTCAATTCCTTCTTTATTGGTTGTGGGTTATCTTTCTGGAAGATAGGGAACATTGTAAAGCAAATCAGTGTCAAGGGGTTGAGGTCAGGAAAATTAGTTATTATTTAGTGCTACTATGGTTAAGTTTTCACGTTCTATGCAGGAGGTCTTGTGTTCGAATCACATTGCCCATCCCCTATTTCCACTCCCATATATTCACTTGTATTATTTAAGAGAGAGGGGGGGGGGAAGGCTATAGTTATGGGTTTTATTGAGATTTTAGGAGACGTGGAAATACAAAAAAAGTTACGTTTATTATATTGAAAACATAACATTTTTGGTTATCAAATTCAATCTTGTACATGTTCGCAAAAAAATAAAAAATTCAATCTTTTAGAAGTGAATTTTCTATATTTATTCAAATTCAAATTAATTAATATGAGAGTTAATGATAAATAAGCATAATTTTCTTTCAGGAAAAAAAAGGTTATAATTCTTTGTTGTTATATTCTACCACTAGTAGACCCGGTCCAAGAAGACTTTAATTCCAAGTGAAAAATGGTAATCTTTAACCTCAATTTATTATGTATAATGTTTAGCATGTTAATTATCTACATGATTCAATAAGACAATGGAAGAAATCCAAAATTTTTAATTATATTTAACGTGCCTATTTTGTTAAAAGATATGCATGATGATTTTCTCGTGATCCCCGTGTTTTTCAAGTTTTACGCCAATATTTCCATCATAATACCATCATGTCATAATAATCAACTAATGTACACACATATTCGATAGTTTATTTACAACCTCTAAATATGTTGGCCGAGGCCGAAAAATCATAGAAATTCTATATTTAACAAGAGAAACAAAGAAATAAAGAAATAAAGACCATCTTGAAGTAGTTATATAGTTTTTGGCTACATCAGAATTAAGTGTTGAGGGATCAATCTCAACAAACCATTCTCTTTTGGCATGTTCTTCGTAACTTAATTGCATACTTTTCGGCTCTTTCCTTAAAATAATAGTCTTCTAGTCAATAACTTGTTAAAATCTTTACTAAAATAACTTCCTTTTAGGCAACAAAGGAAGTTTTGCTGTTGGAAAATATCAATCCATGACCTCGCCCTACCCCACCCCACCCCACCCCACCCCACCCCAGACCTTATCCTTTCTCATATATATATGTGTGTGTGTGTGTGTGTAACAAACCTTTTTCTTAAGGACAAAAGGGAATATAAAGAAATGAGTAACAAAGTATGTTCACATGGAAATGTGCCCTTTTCTTGGGAGAACAAGCCTGGGGTAAGCAAGGTGAAGCAACAAGATACTCATACAATGGATCTCCACCAGCAAGCACTGCCGCCGCCGCCATTGCCACTGTGCACGGCAGAGAATTCAAGGGCTTCTTTACATCAAGACATGAAAATCCCACTTCCCCCTTGTGCCTCCCAACCACCCTTGAGAAGTAATTCTTCCAAGAGGGGGAAGTGGGATTTTCATGTCTTGATGTAAA